>PVHP010009010.1:0-51569 GCA_004024765.1 Zapus hudsonius
CAGGAAGACCGGGATGAGTACTAAGATATACAGGATCCCTTGCCACAAGGACTAATACAGACAGCCCACGGAGGAGGATATACAACTGATCAGGGATGGGGAGGGGGGGAATTGGGGAATTCGGGATAACAACGCATGGTTTGCCCACTAAATAATGTAACTCATTATGGACAATAAATATATATTAAAAAAAAACATTTGCCTAACAGCAATGCATAAGCAAAGCAATTAGAAGTCTAATGCCTGAGCAGAAGTTCAAGGCCAACCTGAGCTACATAGCAAGAATGGGGGAATAAAAATCTCTTTGCCCTTACAATCTTTCCACCCCCTCTTCCACTCAGTTCTCTGAGTCAGGGTTGTGGTGGAGGAGAATATCCAGAGACATGGCCCCCCTCAGTAACAATATACAAAGGGTGTGGAACTGGGTTGACTCCTAGGCTATCCATAACCCCCTACCCCATGGACTGATCCAGACCTCTCACAGAGGATACCCAGCTGATTGGGGACAGGGAACAGGGAAATTGGGGAACTGGGGATACCAACACATTATTTGCTCATTCAATCTAAATATGGGTAATAAAGATAATAATTTAAAAAAAAAGTTAAAAAAATTCTAACATGACTCATGTCGATATACCAGTGACCTTATTTTTTTTTCAAAAAAGTAGATGCAATAAACTCACCAGCAGAGCCCTCATACTTGCTAAAATGTCTGTGATTCACAGAAATGTTATAGTAAAAAAAATCTCTGATCAGTTAAATTCAGCATAAACTGAGCAAAAGTTGTACTTTAGCAAGTAATAGACATTTACATGGACTTAATGACTTGAAAGATATAGTGGTCTGAAATATTATATAATGTGTCTAGAATCTACAGAATGCAAACTTTTCCTCATATTCCACATATATGTATATTTCATGCAGTATATTTGATGTGATATTTAGAGTAGAAGCTTATGATAAAGTCAATAAAAATAATTTAAGTGACTATATTGTCAATTTTTTTACCTGTAAGCCAAAGAGTTGTCATTTAATTTAATATTGTCTAAGCCCAAAATGTTAATAGTTTTTAAAAATATTTTATTTATTTGCAAGGAGAGAAAGAGAGAAAGAGAGAGAGAGTGCCAGGGCTTCTAGACATGAACTCCAGATGCATCCACCACTTTGTACATCTGGCTCTATGTGGGCACTGGGGAATTGAACTCTGGTAGTTAGGCTCTGCAGGTGAGTGCCCCAACCACTAAGCCATCTCTCCAGCTCATAGTTTTTCTTTTGAATAGAAAGAAGGAACTAAACTAAGAAAGGAAAAGACAATCACAGAAAGTGAGAGAAAAATAAGGAAGGGGAAAAGGGAAAGACGTGCTCTCTTAGAAATGGGTAAGGGTATTGCCAAGGATTAATTTCATGAACCAACATTTCTTCTACTTCTCAAAATGCTTAAAACAGTATTCTTTATCCATGAAGATCAAGGCTGGGAAGTACTCCCATACTTTCCGAGAGGGGGAAAGATAATGGCTTTGTCTAGTTGGTTCTTGGTATACCATGAAGTCTGAATTTCTATGATCTTGTTTTAAAATGGGGACTCTTTCATCTACCCACTTCATGGTCGCCAATAAAATCATATTCCTGGAATACAGAAAGGGAGAATAAAACAAAGATGGAGTTGATAAGACAGACTGAGGTAAACCCACTGTCGTCTGAAATTCAGTTTCCTTTATTTCATCAAATAGTCACTCGATAGAGTATAATTTATGCATTAAATTTGGAGCAAGGCAGCCTTTTTTAAAATCTGGTGAGTGGTTAGCTAGAGAATGGCCACCTATGGATTTCTACCTTGTCTACTCTGGCAAGACTACAACCCACGTCTGATCCACTCTCATCCAAGATGTCAGCTTCCTGCTTCTTCCTCAACTTTTCAGGGCTTGGCTCCCATGAGTGGGCCCAACTGAAGTTGGTGTTCGTCTGGGGCCCAACAACCAATCAGGCCCCTTGCTTACTCACCACAGCCTGAGGATGAGGCTCTTTCTAATTGGATGTGTGGTTCATAAAAATGGGCCTGAAACAGGTGTATGAGCCATCTTATGTGAGGGGGATCGTCTTAGTCCCCCCTTCTCCCTCCCTGTCACTTTGGGAAAGGAAGGACTGTCTTCTTGCCTGGATGCTTTCCTGCCTTGCTTTCCATCTGTGTGCACCCCTTTCCCCGAAGTCTTCTTTCCTGGAGAGAGACCTTTCTCTATATGAGATTTTCTTCCCTCCCTTCCCCCTTCTCAGCCTGACTGGGAAGGAAGGAGATTTCTTTGGCCTGCGCTTTCCTTCTTTGCTTTCTCTCTTATCTAAACTTTCTCTAAGATAAATTTCATAATTGACCATCATCTTTCCTTGCTAATTTGGATAAGAACCCTAGATTTGGGAGCTGCTGGCATGGGCTCTCTAATCATAGAAGGGTGGTGCCTTCAGAAGGCTGGCTCCGTCCCTGGCACACAGCACATTGTCAGGAAGTGAAGGTTATTATTGGAAAAGTACCACCTGGACAGGAACATTCCTTCAGGAAGACAGATTTTTTTCTCCAAGGTCACTTAAGCTTTTCCTTCCCCTCAGTGGGTGTGTGTCTTCTTTTCCTGAGTCCTCTGTTCTTGCTAAGGACTCTTTGCCTTGTCACCAAGGGATAAATAAAAGCCCTGATACTAGAATGAGGGCTGAAAAAAAAACAAGAGTTGAGTGTATGACATGCAGTTTGTGATTTGATTGGAAATTAAATACTCAGAAGCCCACAGGCCACCGCTGGAACAATACATTAACCCCTTATTGCTCTGTGTCTTAGAATATACCGAATCCTTTAAGAGCTGCAAAATAGCTGTCAGAGTATTCTGGAGAAATCACCTACGGGGATATTTCAGTTATTTTTCTCATTGCTGTAACAAAAATACCTGACGGAAGCAGCTTGAGAATGGAAAGGTTTATTGTGGCTTACAGTTTGGTGGATGTTCACCATTGTGGGGACAGCAGAGCATCCAGAGCATTAGAAGTCTGGTCACATTGTATCTGAAGTCAGGAAGCAGAGAGTGGACAGGAAATGGAGCCAAGCTACAGAACCTCAAGTCTACCTCCTGGTGACCCCCTTCCTCCTGCAAGTTTCCACAACCCTCCACAACAGTGCCAGCATCTTGGGAATCAAATACTTGAAAACATGAGCCAATGAAGGCCATGTCATAATCAAAACACAGAAGGAGGAAGTTACACTCTCCTGAGTGGTGACTTGACATATTTTCCGAAGTTTTAAACATAACAGTGACTCCTATGGGCTGGGGAGAGGGCTTAGCAGTTAAAGTGCTTGCTTGCAAAGCCTAAGGACCACAGTTCAATTCCCCAGATGTAAAGCCAGATGTATAAGGTTGTACGTGCATCTGGAGTTCATTTGCAGCAGCTGGAAACCCTGTTCTCTCTCTCTCTCCCTTTCTCTCTCTGTATCTCTCTTTCTCTCTACATGAAAATCAATCAATCAAATATTTTTAAAAAGTGACTCCCAAAAGAAGGGAAACCATGAACCATCTAAATCATATAATCTTCAGATTGGAGACATAGGAGCTTCTGGCTCTTGGTCACCAAGGCAATACGTCCACAGCAATAGTGGTCAATGAAGTTGATGGTCTTGGCCCCAGTTTTTAGTCTCAAGTCACTAATCAGAGGTTTTGTCACAAGAATCAGGGAATTTGGGTTCAGATCTCAGGTCTGTCTGTCTGTCTTCAAAGACTAGGCTGTTCTTTTCACAGATAGTATCATGGAAGGCAGTACATTCAGCTTTTCTGATCAGGTTTGCTCTTGCAAAGGTTTCCTACCCATCATGCAATGAAACTTCAAAGTTCAAGTAGGACTTTAGGGGAGGTGGCGGTTATGAGCTGCTGTTCTTGCCTGCTGTGACTCTGGAATGTTCCAAATAGCATATGAAGGAAGGGGACATGGAGGCTTCCCTGGGTGATGATGCAATGGAGTGTTCATAGAGACAGGCAGGCAGTATTTTTGGCCACATTGGTTTGCCCTGAAAATGGTCCCTGCAAATCAGACAGTTTCCTCACACCCCATGTCAATGATGGAAACAACACCTAGGGTTTATTGACCCCTGCCATCCAATCAGACGTTCTGTGGACTTCTGAGCTGCATGTGACATTGTGTCCTTGCAATGTGACTGGTGTGATGATGTCCAGCCTGGTACTGATAATTGTCACTCATTTTATCCAATCAAATATTTCTTCAGGGCCCATTCTTCAGAGGTTCCAGTGTCAGAAGCTTCGTCCCTCAGTACAGCAGTGTAGGGCCTAGCAGGAGGGTTGACCTCATGGAGGGGAGCCTTACATAATGTTCCCTGAAGCAGGGCATCCTCGCTCCCACGGGACTATATCAGTTATTCGAGTACATAGTTACAAAGCAATTGTATCTCTTACATTTTGACTTCTTCACCATTGCTTTCTACTATAACTGGACTCAGAACAAATCCCTCGCCAGGTGGGACTGCTTGATCTTGAGGTCCCCAGGCACCAGAATCCTAAGGTAAAAAATAAAAGAGTAATATCCTTTTTGCTTCATGTTACTCAGTCTCAGGTAGTCTAAAGTAGCAACTGAAAGTGGACTAAGCCAGGGGACCAAACCCATATATTTGGAAAGAATCTCTTCTTCTCCATTCCAGTTCCTACTCTTCAGGTGGATGCTGCTAACTCTTGGGAAGAAAGAATAAGTCTTTCCAAAGAACTTAATACTCTTTTTAAAATTTTTATTTATTTATTTGCAAGCAGAGAGATGGAGAGAAAGAAAGAAAGAAGAAAGAAAGAAAGAAAGAAAGAAAGAAAGAAAGAAAGAAAGAAAGAAAGAAAGAAAGAAAGAAAAAGAAAGAGTGAAAGAGTGAGAGAGAGTGCGAGAGAGTGTGTATGGAAATGCCAGGACTTCTAGCCACTACAAATGAACTTCAGACCCATGTACCACTTGGATCATCCAAGTTCATGTGGGTATTAGGGAATCCAATCCTGGTCATTAGGTTTTGCAGGCAAATTCATTAACTGCTGAGCCGTCTCCCTGGCCCA
Source organism: Zapus hudsonius (assembly GCA_004024765.1). Classification (NCBI taxonomy): domain Eukaryota; kingdom Metazoa; phylum Chordata; class Mammalia; order Rodentia; family Dipodidae; genus Zapus; species Zapus hudsonius. Next base: position 5,073 of record PVHP010009010.1, read on the forward strand.
GGAACTTAAACAGCTGCGTGGGATGGTCATGACCTGGGTGTTTTAGTCAGGGTTCTCTAGAGAAACAGAACTGGCCAAATGAATTCATGCTGTAAAGGGGATTTATTGGAGTAGCTTACAGGTCAGGAGTTGGAGTCCAACAATAGCTGTCTGCAGGCTTTGGTGTTAAGTGACCCAGTAGCTCAGCTCAGAAGGCTGGCTGCCTCAGAACTCTCAATTTGGCACATAAGTTCTGGAAGGTCTCTGGAGAGCAGCTGGTCTTCAGTCTACAGTGGAAGGCTCATTTCCAATGGCCATGAAGGATAATGGGTACAGATACATAGGTATCAATCTCCAGGGTTGTCACCAGTATGCACCAGTGTTCAGCACAAGCAACCAGGTGACAAAAAGGACCATGTTCTCTCAGAACTTCTTTCTATATGGTCCACTCTGGAGGAAGGACTTCCTCCCTCAGTTACTCCTTCCTGGAAACACCCTCACAGACCCCCACACAAGAGGCATGTTTCTTGATTCCTCATGGATCCAGTTAACAACAGAACTGAACCATCACACTGCGCTAAAGTCAGCATGAAGAAAAACAAAACACAAAGTCAAAAAGTGCGCTGTGACCTGACCGAACCTGAACTTGAGCCAAGCTCTGTTGCTGTATTAGGATGAAATGAGCTCATATATCATCCCACTTTCTGCAGCCAGCTTGAGTTGGGGATCAGCTTCTTGTACCCAAAGCAGAATATGCCTCGGCTGTTTCCTCATTGCTACTAGGACTGTGCCCAGAGATTCTAGGAAGTGAAGCAGCCAGATGACCTGCTCTGGTTGCCATGGCAACAGCCTCAGCAGCCCTGATCAGAAAAGACCAATTGGCACAAACTGTTCCAGAAGCTCATGGCAGCATTTTCAGGATGTCCTGTGTGGGGCTGACCCTAAGAAAGAATTCTAAAAATAGACTTGCTTATGTAATTTAAATTCTTAAAATAACCATAGATTGAGTCTGAGAATTTCTCTGGGGCTCATGATGGCCTAACCTGGGATGGAAGGTCAAAGATTTTTCAATGAATGAAAAATAGGTTAAGAACAAAATAATCTCTTATTCACAGCAGGCGATTAGAATGGGTCAGGACTCCAAGCAATAAATTAGTGACTGAATTTATTTAACAGCTTCACACAAACACCTTCAGCAGCACAGGAGGAGAGCTGACCCACTTTTGGGTTTAGAATCAATAGACTAATAAAAGTAATTTTTAAAAATAGTTCTGTCTTCTGAAAATATACCTTCCATTGAGCAACCACCAGAAGAAAAAAAATTCCTGGGCCTTGACTCATTTTCCTACAGATTAAAACCAAGAAGGATGGAATAGTTGGTATGCTGGATGGCCATTGGCCTGGAAGCTGAGTGGTGATTGCAGCCTGGGTTTCCTCTCTTTCTTTTGTGGGTGTGGAAAGTGGGCAGGATCATGAAGACTCACAGAAACCATTATTTTGCCAAGAAAGATGCATCTGATGTTCACATCCTGTTTCCATCAAACTGAAACCTGGAACCAGAGAGTGAGAGCTGAGAAGGAAAACTTGGAAGAGGGCAGGGAAGTCCTCTAGGATCAGTAGAGCCTTAAATGATCCCTGAGATAAGCCAAGGAGAGCAAAGGAAAGAAATCTCCAGAAAAGAGCAGACTTTTAAGGACTTGGTCTGTCATGTACTGTCATTTCTTAGGCCTTCTTTTGACTCCCTCAGGATGTCACTACCACGAAGACCCTATTTGTTGTTTCTGTTAATTCCCTCAAAAAATGATTTGCCCTGCATGTGTAGAGGGCAACCATTTTCTTCCAGATTCTATCCAACCCTTTCAAATCCATCATCTTCTCCATCCATATGTCATAAGACTAAAATTCTCCTAAGAAGCCCCTCTTAGAGTGGACACCTTGGCTATGCATTCCAATTCCCCCTAATGTACCTGATGAAACACATATTCCAGAAAACCGGATTGCAGAGCCATTGCATAAGGATCTCAGAGCATGAAACCCAGAAGGATTCATTCTGGGGCTTTCACAGACATCCTTTATGCTGACTAAACTTGAAGACTGTCCTGTGATGTTTGGAGTTTCTGGAGGCAAGTGTACAACAAGTCTCCTGTTGATCTCCAGGGGAACACCTCATGCAAATGTCATGGTGAGGAAAATGGAAGAAGAGACAAGGTAACTGTAATTTCGCATTTTCCTTCCCATATCATTGTCTAAGAATAGGGTCCAGCTTCCTTGTAATCCTGGGGAGAGACATTCCTTGAGATTCCAAAAAGCCTCAGGTCCTTTGTCAACTCAACTCTGTCACCTTCCAGAAATCTGGGGTTAATGTTATTTTGCATTCTTTGCAGTTTCCATTGTCAGTCTGTCCACCAAAGATAAAATAATGAAGGAGACTGGAGAAATCTAGCTTCTTTTAAGCAATTTCAGTTAGGGATGGGAACTCAAAGAGGGAACCAGATGTCACCCAGCTTTGGCAGGAATTGAACTCATGTTTGATCCATATACATCCAGATTCATCCAGAACAGCTGCAGCTCCCCCTGCTGTCTCCACAGTCTAGCACACTACCTAGGTGGGCGGGCCCTTACCATGCCTGAGACTGAGGAAGGAATCTATTTTTAAATGCTTTTAAAGGCTTGTCCAATATTGATCTCTGCCCTGTGATTCCGTCCATCTGGACACATGTAAGTCCACCTTTCTTGGTCCCAACTCTGCTGAGTGGGGAGAGGACTTCTCCTTGGCCTGGGCATTGCCCTGTTTGTCCTCCATCTGTTCCATGCTAGGGGGCAACTTCTCACTTTGGTTGCATGTATGATTCCTCTTTGATCTCTGAGTCTGCTATTAAACTCTGGATCTACCATGTGTGTTCCCTCTAAGCTCCGAGTCTTCAAGTGTGTGACTTTTCTAAACTCCTAGTAAACATGGTATAACTCCCTTTACTACTCATTTCTAACCTGAATTTCTAAGTCTCTGCTTTGGTATTTGGTATTTCTCTTCTGTTCTTTCATAAGCCATCATCACTAAATTTCTTAACTCTCTTCCATGTGAAGGCTCTGGGCCATGCTATGCCTCCTACCTGAGTGTGTGTTTCTCAATCTCTAGATGAGCTCATAGATCCTGTCTTCCACATACTTGTGACTCTGCTCCAGCCTTTCCCTAGACCTTAATGTCCCTTTAAAAAAAACCCTCCCGATTTATAATTCCTCCCTAAATAAAGTCAGTAATTCATAATGTATCCTTCTCAAGTCTGTTTTTATTGATTCTCTATTAGGGTAAGAACCCAAAATTTGGGTTCACATGATTGGAAGACCCTTCCTGAACCCAAAATTCTTGCACCAATAGTATGTTGTAAAGATTATCTTCTGAAAAACCATAACCTACATATTTGGTAAAAAAGGGTGGAGATATTTTGTGGCCATGCCTTTTAAGCTCCGAAGCTAAATAATCCTTATCAGGAGGGACAAAGTACAAGTGCAAATTGTCTCAAGATTCCTTAATTGGGATTTGGGATGGATGAGAATTAGAGTAGAATTTGGCAATATGACATGGAGTCTAGTATAAATGATAGTTACAAATTGAGCCATAGGGATTTGGGAAGCAAACAAGGTGTGATGGTTAGGTTTTGTTGTCAACTTGATCTTTTTAATCATCTTGGTTGGGTCTCTGAGGACGTTTACAGGAAGGCAGTGTCTCAGTAGGGGTCAAGATGTAAAGAAGCTCAAAGGAGCTAGAAGTAAACATCCTTTCCTGTGTGGAAAACGCAGGAAGGAAATTCCAGAGACTCAGGAAGCCATTAAGTCTGGGATAGGGTTGCAAGACCCCACCCTAAGGCTATATAAAGGGGAAGAAATTCTCTCCTTGGCCCTCCTGCCTGTTTGCTGTTCTGTGTGTGGTGTAGGTGATGGGTTTTTTTCTTTGCTTCCACCTGTGAAAGGGGAGCAGCCTCTTTTGTATTCTGGAACTTCCCCTGTATCTATAGCTACAAATAAATCCTTTCCTCCCACAAATTTTGCCTGGTTTCATGATTCACCCCAGCGGCCTGTAGCTGACTGCAACACAAGGTAAGATTTGTCTATGATCCTTGTCACAGGAAACAATTTTCCTAGGGAGACATGAATGTTGCCCCAGGGCAACAGGAAGCAGATCAAAAAGCAAGACTGTACCAAAACCAGTTTTGATGGACCAATGTGTTTATTGGGATTACTTAGAAATCAGGACGAGGGGCTGCTTACAGGAGCCATGGGTGGCTCAAAGGCAGCTGCATCACTGAAAAGCCCACCCAACATAGGTGATAACTCAAGGAAGGTGTGTCTCTCTCCAGCACAACCTGCAAGAAGCAGGGTCAGAAAGTTTCCAACACACTACATTGCTTACAGGGAGCTGAGCAAGGCAGGTGGGAGAGTCCTCTACTCAAGCCATGATTTTTCCTCTATGTCAACTTTGGGAATGATCTTGCAACCTTTTTACCAGACTTATTGATAAAATGATGACATACTTCAGAAAGTACATTTTATGGGCCCTACTAGTTCATCTTTAGAATGATCCTATGAAATCAGGAAGGTAGCAAAGGAAATGGGGTCTGAAACGAAGTAATTCACCAAATACTCATGTGTGGAACAGGCATATGGCCAGGACAAGAATCCAGATTCTTGGCAATGGATTCAAATCTTAAATCTTTTTAAAATATCTTATTTATTTTGAGAGAGAGAGAGAGAGAGAGAGAGAGAGAGAGAGGAGAGAGAGAGAGAGAGAGAGAGAGAGAGAGAGGAGAGAGAATGGGCATGCCAAGGCTTCTAGCTTCTTCAAACAAATTCCAGATGTATGTGCCACTTTGTACATCTGGCTTTATATGGATACTGGGAAATCAAACCCAGGTTTTAGGCCTTGCAGACAAGTGCCTTAACCTCTGAGCCATTTCTCCAGCTCTGAATCTTAAATCTTTTAATAATGATATTTGTAAGGACCAGAAATCAAATCATCAGCTAGACCCAATTTATAAATTCCTTTACTCTCAGACTACTGGTGTGTCTAAGAGTACAGTTTCAAATGAAGATGTTGTGGGCACCTGTTGGGGAAAAAAACTGAACAAAAATATATATAAAGCACTGGCTTGGGTTCTCAAAAAGTAGAGAGAGAGAGAGAGAGAGAGAGAGAGAGAGAGAGAGAGAGAGAGAGAGAGAGAGAGAGAGAGGATTTATGATAAGAAATTGACTCATGTGACTGAAAGGTCTCACTCAACAAGCCAGAGCCTCTCAGTAGAGCCAAGCATAGAAATAAATTAGGGTAGGGCAGGAGATACTCACTTATTCTGTAATGATACTTATTCTGGGAATGTCCCAGAGCAAATATCAGGCTGGAAAGGCTTCCCCTCTGACCCAGGTTTTCAGCTCTGTTCAGGTCTTCATTTGACTGAATGAGGGCCACCCACATTAGGAAAGGGATGCTACTCAGCCTTTCAACTCAAATACTAATCTTATAGGAAAAAACTCCCTCATGAACACTCCTACAAAAAAAATTAACCAACTGTCTTCCTATGGCTCAGGCAAGTTGACATACAAAATCAGTCATCTCAAGCTTTTAGGTTCAGCAAGCATCTCATAAATGGACATGGCGTATGCGATTTTTATTAACATTTGTAACATGTAACATTACCATTCCCAATAGTTGCTAAATAAGGATATGTGTGTGTGTGTGTGTGTGTGTGTGTGTGTGTGTGTGTGTGCAAGCAGATAGAGAAAAAGAGAATGGCTGCACTAGGACCTCCTTCCACTGCAAACAAACTCCAGTCACACGTGTCACTTTCTGCATCTGGCTTTATGTGGATACTAGGGAATCAAACCCAGTCTTTCAAGCTTTGTGAGCAAGCACCTTTAACCACTGAGCAATCTCTTCATTCTCACACAAGGAAAATCTTAAGGATTATTTAAGTAGAACAATAAAGCAGGTTTTGAATAACTCTGCCTGATTTTGGACACATGATTTGAACCCAGATCTACCTGCTTCCAGTATTTGAAAAAGTCGTTCCATCACCATTTCTGGTCTTCCCTTGCCCAGCTTCTACTCACACGGTTCTCCCTGCCTAGAAAACCCCCTCTGCTTTCTTCCTTTAGGAAAGATACCAACTTAAAGTGTTTCTGGCATCATCATAGAGACATAGTTTAACGAGAACATAAATTCTGCTCAGACCCCCTTCTTTGGTAGTTGCCACTTTCAGACACACTGGATCACAGCCCACTGTCAACTCATTGCTCTGCTTTCTGTCTTATGCTGTTTCCTTTCCACTCCAACTCCAGCAACTCCTCCTGGGGAATCCTCAAACATCCAAGGCCCAATTCTATCCTTGAACTGTCTGGTGGGTGTTACTTTTTTTCCTCATATTATTTGTACTCATTCTCAACAAGACTATGGGCTCCATGGAGGCAGAAAGTTTGGTTCATCTCTCTTTTTCAGAATCTAGCATAATGGGGGCTTTTTGTGGTGTGTTTATTAAATCAATTTTAAAAAACCAGTTAAGGGGCTGAAGAGATGCCTCACCAATGCTTGCAAAGCCTGTTAACTTGGGTCCAATTCTCCAACACCCACATAAGGCCAGATGCACAAAGTACTACGTGCTTCTGGAGTTTGTTTGCAATGACAAGAGGCCCTGGCTCATGACCCCTTGCAAATAAATAAAAGAATATTAAAAAACAGTTGAATCATAAAGTCAGGGGTCATTTCACAATTCCCATACACCTGCCATATATGGTAAAGGTCATCAAAGCCCCTTCTCACAAAATGCAGCTTAAATGACCAATGGCATTACTTTCAATGTCCCCATTTCAATTAACCCAGTCAAGATGCTTCTGAGGTCCTAACATGTACTTCTGGGGTACATACAACAGAATGCTTGGCCCACCTTATGGTTGCTCATACAATCCTTCTCAGTTTCCTCAGACTTTGAAATCGGAACATGCTAGAAGGAATCTCTAGGGTAGCAGAAAATCGGAGCCTCTCATATGTTCCAACAAGGACAGAAGGACTGCAGCATTACTTCCTGCCAATTTTTAAATTATGACTATCCTGGTATAAGTAAGTAAGACAAGCCAACCAGGGAATCAAATAATCCAAGAACAGGAAAACATGGATCACTGTTTCCTTCTGGGATGGTTTTGACATGGGAATTTTGGGGTGTCTTTGAGAATGACAGAGCCTTCCTCAGTCTATGGTTGGCCCTTAACTCCAAAGTTAGGGGACCTGATGCTCAGAGTCACACAAAACTTCCTTTGAGACGGTGGCCTCCGGGGTCTTGTCTTGTGAATTCAAAGAACGAAATCCACAGACCATAGCCACAGAATTTAGAGGGCAAGGTGTAGAAAGATTTTATTACAGAGCTTAAGAGAAGCAAAGAAGGAAGAGCTCCTGCTTGGCAGGAGGGGTCCTCCTAAGTGGAATACAATGGAAGGCTAGTGCCTCAGAGTTAACAAAGCTTTACTGCCTGGGGAGCCAAGCTGATCAGTCCAGTTCCCACATCAGGTGTCCAGGCAACTGTAATCGGATTCACATCTTCATGTCCAGTTTCTAGGCAAAGGGAATTCCTTTAGGACAAAAGCAATAAGGAAAATAATACCAGATATCCCCTTGCAATTAAGAGTCATACTCAATCCCCAGCTGGGAGAACTCTTGGGAAGTTGGGCTTTGTTGGAGGAAGTATGTCACTGGGGGCAGACCTGGAAGCTTATTGGTTCATCCCCCTGGGTGTTCAGAGCTAAATCACCTTTAGTGCCCCTCCCAGCCGACATGACAAGATGGGACGTCCAACCTCTGCTCTGCCATGCTTTCCCCACATGATGAAACTTCCCCTTGAGACTGTAAACTGAAATAAATCCTTTCCGTCCTTATGCCGCTTTAGATCCGATGTTGTAGATCCCAGCAACCTGAAGACTACTGTTACACCTTCCCTTTTCCTCTCAAGTCACAAAACAAGTGCAGGTGCAAGAAACAATTACACTGACAAATTTCAGTCCATAAAATCATAGTAATAGGAAATTTATTGTCTTTTATTCAAATCATTCAAATGTATAACTTTCCTCTAGGTTCCTTGTAATTGTGAACAAGTTATGTTGAGCCCATCTTTATTTTTCAAAGAAGTACTTTGTTTTACCTGCTCCCACCCCCCATTACCTTTTCCAGGTTGGGTAAGCACTTTAAGAAACACTCCTTTGACATATTCCCTGCATTCATTGTAAAATATAGACAACTTCAAAAAGAATTTCCAGTACAGAGCACTAATAGAGGTGTGAGTAGCCTTCTTTATAAGTTTCTGAAGCAAAATAATAATTTCTAAAAAGCCAAGATTTTATAACATATTTCTGGAGTAATCTGAAGCTCTGCCTTTGTTATGTTAATGAAACACACGAGGATTTACTGTTTTCTTTTCATATCAAAGTGCTTTCAGATGCAGACAGATTAGGTTAGAGCAAGGCTACCTTTCTCATCACCATTTTATAGCTCCATCTTCCAACATCAGCATATGTTAGTCGACTTAATGAGAGCAAGAAACAAATAAACCAAGATTGGCAATGATCACACTCAACGGAAAACTTCTTCATACTCCCAAATCATTTTTTTTTGTCATTTGAATGTCACTGCTAAATACGAGAATGTCTTCTTGTATTCTTCCTCTGCATGTTTCAATCCTCTTCCCAGACTTTCTGACTCAGCCCTATTCATGATCAGACACACATTGCACAAAAGGGTTAATTGCATGTAGACTTTAATAAATATTCAACTTGGGATCTGCAAATAAGACTATAGGTAGGTGGGGGAATCTTTTTGTTATGCAAATACAAGCTAGTGGAAGCTCTTTCTGAAAGCTATTTAGCTGAGTCCCCAATAAGAAATGTTTGAATGGCCTTTTCTTTTTTTTTCTTCCAGGAATGTCAACCTCATTACAAGCCTGTTATAACATCTTATTTGGTGATCACTTGACAAATACCTGAGATGAATTTGATAAAAGATATAATGATAATTTCATGTGTTTTTATAAATTATCGCTAATGAAGACTTTTATTCAGGGGTGGAAACTTAAATTTTTAATAACAAAGTAGAATTTTTTAAGTCTTCTCCAACAGGATATTACCTCTCTGTGGAAGATATATTTGTTTTTGTAATTCTATTACTTAGTGAGACACAAATTCATGCATGATATTGATAATGGTGTCCATTTCTTTTATTTGATTCCAAAGGCATAGCTTGTACCTTTAGATACTATTAAGTGCTTTGGATTCTTTTTGAAAGTGTGTTTTATTTTTCTAGAAATAGCTAAATTAATGGAATGTACCTAGATAAGTTTTATTCCATGAGCTATGTCTATAAGAATTAAAAATCGATATATAAACTAAGACAATCACAAAGTCAGCCAGGCATTAGACGTTGGGATTATGTAGATACTTGTGGAACACAAGGGTAGTTGTGGGAATGTTAGACTTTGCCCAGGATGCCAGCCAATCGGAACAAATTTATGTAAAAATCCAAATTCTTCACAGCTTATAATTTCACTTCCATTTTGGAACTATTTACTCTTACGGGAAAGGAATTTTAAAGACCCATATTTTTGTTATGATTTTGGACACAATTTGACCATGCATCATTTTTATCACCTATCTAATAAAGTTTGAGCAAGGCCTGGAGACTACTTTACCCTGAATAACCCTGAGTACATAACTGAGGCCAAGGATGGCACTGTTCCACAGTGACATCATTCTCACCCCACCTTGAATGTCACCAGTGGTGATGCATATGGATGGATGAAAAAAAGTGATTACTCTGTTTAAATGATTCTTCACTCTACTGCCTGAAGGTATCATCACATATATAAAATCTTCACACATTTTTGCAGTAGCCAAGTGGTTCTGGCCATTATGGAAATGTTCTGCTTTAGGCTTCATAATACAGATGACTCAGTGACTCACAGGGCTCTAGTTCTGGGGTTGAATAAATAACAATGCAGGGAAAGACAAGGCCTTATGATTTGGGTCTAACTTTTTATAAACTCTCCATTGGAAGTTGACTTTGAACAGAGAATATTTCCTACCATATACAACTTTCTTGAGATGAACTGATTATTTCTGGATTTATATATATAAATACTTCCCAATATAATTGCTACCAAATCTACTCCTCTCATTTATTATAAAACCTATGTCATTACTTAAAAATATCTGAAGATAAAACATTATTTTGTTTATATTATTCAATTTAATTCCTCTGTCATTTCAAGGGAAGTATGTACTGCTATCTCTATTTTACAGTAAGAATATTGAGTCAAGGTCATTGAGTAACTCCAGGTAGCAGGGGCAGAATTCCCTGAGTTAAGTGTTCAATCATTTAACTTGACATCAGACATACCACAAGGTTCACATTCACCAACTTTTGGACCTTGTGTGATATTTTCTTAAACTTTAAGTTTTTTTTTTTAGAAAATATTGAATAGAGGAAACGACCATAACTAGATTTCTTTAAGAAAAGATTAACTTGGAAAAACTATCTCCTACTCCACAAGCTACAAAAACATCAAAGTGGACATTAAATCCAGTTTTTATTTGAAACTCTATGAAGTTATTAGTGACATAGAGAAGTGATTGCTTTTCATTAAAATGTCTCTTTATGTGTGGCCTTTAACACAACTATGGAAAACTCTTGACAGGAGAATAGAAATCAAGGTTTATATTAGAAGCCACTAGTTTATTTAGTGATTCAGTCATTTCCATTTATTCTAGATTTTACCTTTGTGGGCGGGACTACCAAATTCAGTGTCACGACTTCTTTAATGTCTCTCCATATTGCTGATTAAAATTTATACCATTGCCTTAAAGTTGTCCAAGCCAAACAGGATGTGAGGCAAACATACACACACCTAAATGGCTTATTTGAGTACATAATTACATAAGTGTATTTGTGTCTAAGAATATAATATATGTAGTAAAGGTTAGACAAAATGTAAGAATTTGGTTGAGGCACAGGTTATCAGAATGTTGACCAGAACATGCTTTTAGAAAAGTCATAATTCCTAGGTCAGCTATCTGAGGTCTCATGGATACATTTGATCTTTAGCCCTAATGAAGAATCATGGTATCTGCAAGTACACTGTCATTTAGGCAAAGTAAGGCTTGTATTTGAAATGTTGCATAGTTAACAAGAGAGCCGTGCACAACATTTAGAAATTATGATAAAATCTTCTTGGCTAGAAGTGTATTTGAGAATATCATTGGGTTTATTTAAGCAATGTTACCTATAATCTCCAAATTCTAGGTTCATATGTTTAATAGAAGATGGATATTGAGTTTCTATATTAATGTTCAAAATAATTTACAAAAATTTAGAACCAAGCCAAACTCCATGATAGCATTTCAGAAATTCCAAATGGTGCTGCAGACAGAATTCTTGTTCACTCTGCCACTGCTGTCTAATGTGATATTTAAATGCCTACACTTACATAAGGAAGAAATATTTAATCAGTAGTCATTGTCTGAACTTTAACAGTACCCCCTTCTCAAAGCACCTCCTTCTCCCTAGTTAAACTAACTCATTTCTTACTTTTTTAGGTTATGTATGGGGGGGCACATACCTGCCAGGGTGCACATGTAGAGGCCTGAAGACCACCTCAGCATGTTTGTTCTGTCCTTCCATTGTCTCGAGACAGTGTCTCCTATGCTCTGCATTTGCAGCCCCTCTGTGTGTCTCATGATGCATTGGGATTATAGAAGATACATCACTTTGTATCTGGCTTTACATGGGTGCTGAGGAATTAAACTTGGGCCAGGAGGCTTACAAGCAAGTGCTTTTAATCATGAAGCCACCTCCTCAACCCTTAATTCTTTGTATGCTAAACACTGTCCCTCAGTATGGCCAAATGAGTTATAACTCACTTTGTTCCTTCCCCTTCAACTCACCCTTATGTACCTGGAGCTCAGCCTTACAAAAGTACTGTACTTAGTTCCTTGATGGTAATCAATTCATGGTGAGATGGAAAAATCTCCCATGTTCATAGTTCAGAAAAATAGATATTGTGAAAATATCTATCTTACTTAATAACATCCAGATTCAATGCAATTCTAATCACAATTTCAGCACCATTCTTCACAGAAATAGGAAAAAAAATCTTACAATTCAAATGGAAGCACAAATGGCTTTGGATAGCCAAAAGTGACCTTAGCCGAAAGAACACTGCCGTGGGTATCATCATAACTGATCTCAGGATATACTTCAGAGCCATCGTGAGGGAAATGGTGTGGAAGTGACACAAAACAGACATGTAGCTCAATCGAATAGAGTAGAAAATCCGGGTATGTTTATGTAACTACAGGCACGTTATTATTGACAAAGAAGCCAAAAACAAACATTGGGAGGGTGGGGAACCAGCATTTTCAACAAACCATGCTGGGAAAACTGGATACTTACATGTAAAAGAATGACGCTAGATTCATCTCTCGCCATTACACAAAAATCACTCCACTTGGATCAAAGACTTTAATGTAAGACCAGAAGCCCTGAAATGGTGTCAGGAAAAAGAGGAGGAAACTTCAAGATCTAGGCATAGGGAAGAGCTTTCTGAATAGGACCCCAAAAGCCCAGGGAGTAAGACAATTACCAAAATGGGATGTCATGAATCTAAAAAGCTATTGTACAGCTAAGGAAAACATCAACCAAGGAAAGACATCATCTACAGGATGGCAGAAAATTTTTACAAGCTCTACATCTGTTAGAGGATTAATATGTAGAATATATAAAGAACTCAAAAACCGTTTTTATGTCACACTGGTCAGAATGACTACTGTCAAAAAAATCAAATGACAACAAACGTGGAGAAAGAGGAACCCTTTTCTACTGATGATAGGAGTGTAAATTGCTGCACCCACTATGGAAATTAGTAAGGAAGTTTTTCATGAAAGTTAAAAATAGATGTATCCCGCGAGTCAGCTCTACCACTCTTGCACATATAACCTAAGGAATCTACTTTCCTATAGAGATATGTGCTCAGCCATGTTTTTTTTTTTGGCTTTGTCCTGCTCTCAGGTGTTTGCAATTTAGCCTTCTACTTACTTTCCCAGTATGAGGATCCTTTTGGAATGTGGAGCCTTGCTGGAGGAGGTACATCACCTAGGGCAGGCCTTAAGAACTGGGTGATCATAGCTACCTTACTCTCTCTACTCCCTCCCTTATATTGTGAAAAGGTGATGCCTAGATGTCTCCTCTTGTCATACTCTTCTGGTCACTATGAAGCTTTCTCTTGAAACTGTAAGCCATAAATAAACTATTTAATTAATAAAAAAATAATAAATTCTAGCTCAAAAATGTTGGTGTTTTCTGCTCCAGGAAAATTAGTAAGACATTGCTTGATCATCTTTAATTCCCTTAGAAGAATTTAAAATACTGCTCAATTAAAAAAATCCCATAGATACAGAATGTGTAATGGCCATAACATTAGTGCCCTTGAGGTGAGGTGGTTGTAACATCAAATATAAGCAGACCATATGTTAATTAATTCAAAAGACCAAACTGACTCTCTCTCAAGTGAATGTACCACTAGGTGTTGCTTTGAGTTCAATTTCAGATCCCAAACAGTTGATGAGAAAGCTTCATTTGACTCAAAGATGATAGTAGAAGTCATGGTGAATTGGAAAACACTCTAACAGTTGTGATTTAAACTTTAAAGTCATCCTATATGTTTACCATGGCCAACAGTAGAACCCACAGAAAAATAGTGAAATTAGAACACACGTAAACATACAAGAGGAAGTGGAGGATGGAAAGAGGTCCCCAGCCTAAGGTCCAAAGGTGGCTTCTTTTGGCTTGGTTTTCAGTTCATTTGCAAGTCCTTAAATAGATTCAGCACGCTGGCCAGCTCCCCTTCTCAGGCTTCTTTCTTAAACCGGAGTGTGGACCATGCAATGCCATCAATGCTCTGGAGGCTGACGCTGATGCGAGCTCTTGGGGTGCCTTTATCTGATGTGGTGGGGGTGGGTGGGGAGGGGGTCCTCTCATTTACCTAAACCAGACTGGAAGAAGGGCTTCTGAACCAGAAACCCAGAGATTCTCTGGTTGTCTCATCGGCAGAAAGCATTTCTACTTCTTGGGAATTCTTGGGAATCTTCTTGGAAGAAAAATGACCCCCCTAGCATTAGGGAGGAGGGTAAAAGAGGGTCGTATATAGTTGAGATGCATGGTCCACACACCAAAGCACTCAAACTAGACGCGTGAGACCTGAATGGCTAGACTGGAGGTTTACATCTTGGGACAAATACACCCCACACTCTTGTCCTCCTCCTCAATAGTGAAATCCGGGGCTAGTAGGGGGTCTTTTCTTGCATGTTAGGGAACCCTGACTTCCTCTTAGTGAGTGCTTTGGATTTGTCCCCGACAGCCTGCTGGAAAGAAGTTACCACTGTCTTCTCTGTTTTTCCCTCCCCCAAGAACTTTTTTGTTCCCGGGAGGGGCATGGAGGTCGGGCAAAGAGCCCTGGTTCGTTTGGGGAGGGAACCGGGAGATCTGGGGGGGGGTCAGGTCCTAAGGACTGAGTCTCGGGGGCCTTGGGAAAGGAGCCCCACGCTTTCCCCCCACCAGGCCTCTGCAGGCGTCTTTTCCGTCGCGGACACGGGAGAGTTAAGCCAATAAACACGTAAGCGCCGCTCCCTCCCCAATGGGCAAGATGCCTCTCCGGTTCTGGGCTGCATCCACAGCTTGCAAGGCTCCGCATCTTTTCTGGAGGCGCCTCCTTCAGCGGCTGCAGATGACATCCGGCTGCGGGCTCGGGGCTGGCGCTTGACTGTCGCCCTTTGAGCCCACCCCTGGGTCCACAGACGCATCCTCTCTCCCATCTCCTCCTCCTCCTCCTCCTCCGTCTCCTCCTCCTCCTCCTCCTCCCCTCGCGCTCCTCCTGGGTCGAGCCCAGCTCTCCATCCCTCCCCGAGGCGGAGAAAGCATCCACGGCGGCCGAGACTGAGCAGCCCCGCCGGGGGGACCGACGTCCACCTGCCTCCAGCATCACCCCCATCCCCTAGCGATTGCATCCCAAACCGGGGACCCCTAGGGAACCCCCCTCTCCCCCAGGTCGCCACCATGCTGGACCCTTCGTCCAGCGAAGAGGAATCGGATGAGATCCTGGAAGAGGAGAGCGGTAAGGAGGTGCTGGGCTCGGCCGCGTCCGGAGCGCGCCTGTCCCCCAGCCGCACCAGCGAAGGCTCCGCAGGCAGCGCGGGGCTGGGAGGCGGCGGCGGCGGCGGCGGCGGCTCCGGGGCCGGGATGGGCTCCGGAGCCGGTGCTGGCGGAGGCGGCGGCGGCGGCGGCGGAGGCGGCGGGGCCGGGGGTCTGCAGCCCAGCCTCCGAGCCGGCGGCGGCCGACCCTCCAGCCCCAGCCCGTCGGTGGTGAGCGAGAAGGAGAAGGAGGAGTTGGAGCGGCTGCAGAAGGAAGAGGAGGAAAGAAAGAAGCGGCTGCAGCTCTACGTGTTCGTCATGCGCTGCATCGCCTACCCCTTCAACGCCAAGCAGCCCACCGACATGGCCCGGCGACAGCAGAAGGTAGGTGCGACCCCGCGGTGGGGTGGGGAGGAGCCCCCCCCCCCAAGCCCTCGGGAGAACTGCGCCCCGAGGAGGTCGCCAACGCGGGCGGGGCAAACAATGGACCCCGAGCGCAGGAAGGTGGAGACCGCGCCCTGGGGAGGGGACCTGAAATGGGGGAGATCTCCTCCTCCCCGAGGACCGGAGTGGCTCTCTGGGCTCTGCCAGGGGCCTCTGGGTGACCTGGATGGCTCTGGGGGTGACTTGCAGCCGGTGGTACCCAGAGAGGCCTGGCTTGGCCGGGCTCCCCGGCCCGCCCTCCTCGGGGCGTGCGCTAGGCGGGACCCGGCACCCGGCACCCGCACCCGGCAGGTGGGGGCGACGTGGAGTCGGAGCTTTGACGGGCTCACCCGGGCAGGGGGCGGCCCCAGAAAGCAAACCCGGAAGGCGAGGCTTCTGGGGACTCCACGAAGGGCGTCCTCCCCGCCCCCCAGTCTGGTCAGCTGATCACCACTCAGGGTCGTCTAAGGGTCTCCCCACCCAAGGGTCTCCCACCCACCCAAAGCTTCCCCTTTCCATCCACAGCACCTTTTCTCACTGGGGAGTGCCCCATGGTCCCGAAGCCCAGGGTCAGCACCTCCACCCTATGACCCTCCTCTTCCCAAGGTGACTTCTGGCTTGTGGAGGCTTTCCTGCCGGTGCTGGCTGGGTGAAGAGCAGCAGCAGTTATGGGCATCTGGAGCTTTCTGTGCCCCAAAGCTGGCTGCCTTCGATGATGGGAGGGGGTGCCTGTTTCCATCCACTTTTCCCAAGCCAGAGAAATATGGGGAGGGGCCCAGTGGAAGTGAGTGAATAAAGAAAGAAAGTCAGCACTCTATTCGGTCACTAGGAAATGACTGCAGGGCTTAAGTTGTCAAAAAAAAAAAAGCCAGTTGAGTCCTCCAGGGGTGATGGGAGGCGCCAGATCAAACCCCACCAAGGTTGTGAACGGAGTTTCTTCAAATAGTGGATTTCTGCGTCGCTGTCATTTAACTGAATTGTATGTTGCCCTAGTGAAGTGTTAGGTTTTTTCCATATTTACCTTACGTCCTTATCTCCAGGAAGCACAACTTTCTGTTTATTTTGCTTATGTATGTCCACGCATCCATCACCCAGTGCTGCGGAGTTGTTACAGTAACCACGGTTTAGATATTAATTTTATGGAGAGATAAAACTCATTTCCTGGGTCACAGCCAGCAGGTGTGGAGCTATATATCCACCCCCTCTCCACTCCGAATCCCCCTCTCACAGGGGGCCTTTGCTTTCCAACTGCATTTTGAACTATAGTAAAGCGATATATATGAGAAGTAAGTTTTCTGAATAATTTTTTTAAGTTCCATATTGATCAATTGGGCCCTAATTCTTCAAATACCTGTTTGGAATTACGGTGATTATTGTGTCTTGCTAGCATGGGAAATTACACCTCTAAAATCTCTAATGATAGTACCACTCAAAGATGGTCTAGCTTTTGATGGTGAAAACTGTTTTGAATAAGAAGGAGGGGCGGAAAGAACTTTCTTTTAACAGTCACAGGCTCTATAGGTCTGTCTTTATTCCCAGCACTAAAAGAGAGATGAAAGAAAATCTCAGAGACCTAGTTTTATCAATTGAGAACAAAACATCATGAGAATAATTTTCTTGATGTGGCTGCCTGTTTTCCTAGGATCCATTCAAAGCTGTTATTTGAGGAGAAAGCTGGTTCTGTTTTTGCACATGACCTTAGCATCAGAGAGACTCTAGGACAGACTGATCGTGCTGGCTTTTCGTCGAGATATTTTTAGCCATTGCAACAAACTATTGCTAAATATACATTCCCCCAAAGCTATGCTACAGTGGGAAGATTATTATATTTCTCCTTATTACAAAAATAAGTTTTTCTTGTTGTTTTGTTTTTCATTTTCGAGTGCATTTCGGGAAATGATATTCTGCTTTTTCACTCCAAATAGAAAATTTGAAACTCGGATTTCTTTACATGAGCATTTGTTGAAAGTAATTAAAAAGTTTGCATATTCACTGTTGTAAATTTTAAAGCCAACAAGTACAGTTGATGAATTAACATTAGTCTTGGATCAACATAAACTACTTGTAAACTAAAGATGTGTTTGCAATAGACTGGAAATGGATGAACCAAAAAAAAAAAAGGCAGATATAAAAAAACATGTAGAGAAAGGGCTAAAGTGATAGAGAAAGGAAAAAGATAGAGAGAGACAGAGAGAGAGAGGAGGGAGGAGGAAGAGAGAGAGGATAAATGGTTGGATTTGGGGTAAGCATATATATTATTGTGCCCCTCCTGAAACCCAATGAGCTGTATCATGCTAACTCCCATTTTCAAGTATCTACTATGTGCAAGGCACTCCACTTACATCATTTTTTAAAAATAGGTTTTATTTTTAGAACAGTTTCAAGTTAACTAAAAAAACAAAACCCTGAAACTGTAGTAGGGAGTTCCTATGTACCACCACCCATTTTCCTGTGCTAATATCCTACAAAGTATAGTGCCTATGTTATGATCAAAGAACCAATGAGAATGCATTATTATTAACGAAAACCCGCACTTCCTTCATTTTTTGTCTGAATGACTTTCCATTCTGAGGTCTGTTAAATTTTTCTTTTTCTTTTCTTTTTTTTTTTTATGGCACTGAGGATCAAACCCAGAGTTTAATACATCAAAGCAAGTAGAGTGCTTGCCCCTAAATCCTCAGTTCCTGAGATAACTCTTAATTCTTCGAAAAATCCCACCAATACATGAATTATCAAAAGAATAACTGAGACTTAGAAGTGTCCGATAGTCTGCCTAAAGCACCATGCCTACAAGTGGAAGAGTAGGAATTGAACCATGGGGCATTCTGATTCCAAATCATATCTTTTTAACAGAGACACTGACCCGAAATAGTCTGGGATAAAAACAGAAACCTGGCAGTCTGACATAATTTTCTTCTCCTTGCAGTGTGAGAGAAGCAATTCTGTACCTCTGAATTCCTGCCAATCAGTCACCATAAGCAAAATGGACAGTTAGGGACTCACATAGAGAAATGAAGCAAAAAAGAAGACCTGGTTAGTCTCAAGAGTCTTGTATCAATTTTTTAAATGAGCTTTTAAAAAATATTTGTATTTACTTATTTGCAAGAAGAGATAGAGAGAGAGAGAGAGAGAGAGAGAGAGAGAGAGAGAGAGAGAGAGAGAGAGAGAGAGATGGAGAAAAGACAGACAGAGAGAATGTGGGTGCTCCAGGGCAAATGAACTCCAGATACATGTGCCACCTTGTGCATCTCTGGCTTTATGTGAGTACTGAGGAATCAAACTCAGATTTTGCAAGCAAATGCCTCCAGCCTTGGTATCAATGTTTTTAATGTGGTGTAATTTGAAAGACAAAAGCAAGTTAGCTCAGACCAAGTGGGAAGAATGAGAAGGAAAGATGCCACTGCTTAGACAATTTTGGTAATTAAATTACTTGGGTTTTACTTTTACTGGAAAGACTAGCCATTCTTGGGCATTCCAACAATATCCCCCAATGAAAAGAGGATATTTTAAACAGACTGTTTACGAAACATATTTTATCACTTACAGATAGATAAATTTTGCTTGTATTGTTTAGTCAAAATATAACATGGTAATGGTCATTTATGACCAGAACCAAAGTTTCCCCCCAGACTGTGCAATATATATTCAGTAACTCATAAATGACAAAAGCTGTTGGCTTTTTCCCCCTGCTTTGTGGGAATGGTAAAGTGGATACCTAGAAGCTGGCTTGGTAGAGCTACACCATCTGTTTCTAAGTGATGTAGTAAAGGTGACGGGTGGCTCCCTCATCTGAACCAGCTACTTAGAGATAGAATGAAAACTCAATAGTTAAACAGGCAAGACTCTTTTTAAAGTGGGTAGCACGAATTCTTAATGCCAAGGTTACAAATAATCTAAAGTAGATCTTTTGTGGGCAAATGTTAAGTGCTATACATGTGTCTCTTTGTGTGCCTGTGCGGATGCTGATAGAAGGGTCATATGGAAAATTGTGTCCACTTCATGAGTACTATTTTATTCAAAAGGACTTTATGACTGGACCAAATGTGTTCTGAATTCAAGATGTTCATTTCCATGTGACTCAGCTTATATCTTCCCATGAAATCATGGCTCACACTGAGTCACTGCTGGCCATTGAAATTCTATCTTTATTCATTTACTCATTTTACTTTGTCTAGGCAAGATTGAAAAGCCATGTTTTTCATAAAATTAAAGACCAGGTACTGCCTAACTACCTATGCATCTGAGTGTATTTTAAATCAATAATAGTAATCCATCCATACATGTATGCTTTGAGATTTTTGGCTTGCTCCACTACTCAAAAAAATAACTATGGTTTGCATTTAAAAATAAAATACAAAAATAAATAAATAAATAAAAAACAATATTCTAGCCTTTTGAGAGAACTGAGTGACTGTAAAACCATATTTCCTCCAAACAGAATTATATGTCTCTTTATCAGCAGAATAATTCAATTATTTAAATGTGCCTCTTGGCATTTCACCTCCTCTCCAATCTTCTTGGCGCAGTGTGAAGGAACTGCTCTGCACTATGCTGGTAGAAGCTTTCTGAAGATGCACAGTGCAGAAAAAGTAATGAGAACTTCTTGGCTCATTACACACCTGAAATAGCCTCTGCTCCCCTAAAACTGGACCTAAGAACAAAGAAAATTAAATCTTTCATTCCTGAAGAATTGCTCTGAGTGAAGCCATGAAAGTCAAATGACTCAGAGGTTGTTTTTTTTTTCCTTCTGCAAAGGCACACTCAGTCCACAATCAGAGGCCATCACGTTGAAATACGACCAGCATTTGACGTGGGGCCAAGTGTCTATAAAGTGGAAGCTGGAATGAAGAGGAAAATTTTAATTTAGAACTAAAGTTCTACACAAGTGACCGGATGCCAGGCTTGGTGTCAAACCCAAAAGATTGATGTGAGAACTGGTTCTTGAGTTAGAGGAATTTATGAGGAATTTATGATTTCTTTAGGAGGTAGCTAATATATGGGTGGAATCAGTAGAGACTAGGAATGAGTTAAGTAATAAATATTGGGTAAAATGCTAAAGGACAGAAACAGTACACATGCGTGCTCAGTTTGGAGTTAATACTGGGGAAATATTCATAAAGGCAGTGGCCTAGGGTTAGGTATTACACAATTAACATGGCTTATGTAAGCAGACGAATAGGTTTTCCAATCTTGAGAAACGGCATGAAGTAGCAAGAAAGTGGAGAAGAGGCTCATTTGCCTGGCATTGGTGGATTGTTCCTAGTCACAGGAACTTAGGTAGCTAAATTTTAAAAAGGAGGAGATGGGATTGGTATGTGTAACTAAAAGACCCAGAATACAGGTCACTACAGGAATAGCTGGATCTTTGGGTTCAAAGGACTTCTCTATAGAAATAAAAAAGCCAAAGGCTGGAGTGATTTCCCAGTGGTTAGGAGTCATGCCTGAAAAGCCTAACAACTTAGGTTCAATTCCCCAGTGCCCACACGAAGCCAGATGCACAAAGTGGTGCATGCATCTGGAGTCCAATTGGAATGGCTGGAGGCCCTGGCTAATCTGTCTCTCTTCTATCTCTGTGCTTACAAATAAAATATTTTAAAGATACAGGATATATATATATATATATATATATATATATATATATATATATTTGCATGCATGCTTGTGTTTGGGCTCAAACTAGATGGTGTCATACAAAAACAAACAAGCAAATATATCACAAATTTTAACTTCTTTATCTGTCCTTTGGAGATAGGGTTGGGAAAGCTTGAGATGATTTCTGCTGTCCCCTTTAGATATCACAGTTCTTTCTAGAAAAATGAGGCTACTCATTAACCATATCCTTTAAATTTAGATTTGGCATATTTTTCCATTATGAAATAAATTACTGTCTTTAAAGAATCCAAAAAGGTTAGAGATGAAACCAGAGATGAATTCGTGTAACTATCTGACTTTTCAGAGGAGTTCATAAGAATTACAGCTATGTGGCAGATTCTAAGCTTCAGGCTGCTGTATGTATCTGACCCCCAAAGTATTTTGTTTACAAAGCATTTTTCCCATTTTAATCAGTTCTCGACTATTAAGATATATATTAAGATACATGTATATATTAAGATACATAAAATTGGGATTCTGGTGTTTTGTTTTACATTTGAAAGATGTGCCAACATAAAGCTCCTTTACTATTACTTAAATAATGGAATATTCATCGTCTTTCACTAAATTATATTTGTTGCACAATGACACCATATATGCCTGGCTGGTAGGGCAATAGTTCTGTGGTTGTTGTCAAACCCTTCTCTTCTTAATTGCTTCACAAATATTGATGGTGCGATCCTGGCTTCTGGAAATCATTTGTGGGAGATGATCTGGTATTTGGAACTCAATATTCCCTGTTTCTGGCAACTGTTCCAGTTTCCTCGTTAGGATCCAATTTATCATTTTGCAGAATTAGATGGTGGATGGTCAGAACTGCCTTATGATTTTTTATTATATTTATTTATTTTCAAGAAGAGAGAGAGAGAGAGAATATGGGCACACCAGGCCCTCTATGCACTGCAAATAAACTCCAGATGCATGTGTCACTTTATGCATCTGGCTCTAGCTCTATGTGGGTACAGGAGAATCGAACCTGAGTCACATTGGGTTTTGCAGGCAAGTGTCTTAACTGCTGAGCCATCTCTCCAGCCCTGTTACTTTTTTAAAGATTGTCATCTAAGGCAGTGGCAGAATCGCCTTTCTGTTCTTATCAGGTAAGGAAAGGGGTGGGGAGACAGCTAACGCTTGGAGCCTGGCTTTTGCTATTGACAGACAGTAAAGAACCATGGAAGACCCAGGCTTGCTTCCTGGCCATATCAGCAAGTTAGAGATGGTGTGATCTTGGGCAGTTTACCTGTTCTCTCAGAGGCTCCATGTGATGTGCCTGTCCATAATGTGAGAGACAGTAAGAGTCTGTTATTATGGTTTGAACCTCGAAATAACATAATAAAACTCTTAGGATAACAGGTAGCATTTGGCAGGTGCAAAATAGATAAGCCAGTTGTTGCTGTTACTAAGTTGAGGCTAAGCATTGTGGTATTTTTATCTGAGAAGCTTGTGCAAATTAGTACAAAGGAAGCAATGGCCATAGTGAACTTCATATTTGTAATGTGTATTTTCAGTAGGAGAAGCAGTAGAAATAAGGTCCAGAAAGCAGGTGGTTATTAGCTCCACGTCCTCTGCAAACTAGATGGTGTCATACAAAAACCAACAAACAAAAAACCCAGAGAGACCTTCCTCATTTGTCAGGATGCTTCACTAATTTTTTTTTTGGGGGGGGCTAAAGAGATGGCTCAGCAGTTACAGATGCTTGCTTGCAAAGCCTGCCAGCCTGGCTCAACTCCCTAGGGCCCACATAAAGCCAAACACACAAGAGGACACATGCATGTAGAGTTTGTTTGTAGTGGCGAGAGACCCTGGCATTCTCTCTCTCTCTCTCTCTCTCTCTCTCTCTCTCTCTCTCTCTTTCTCTCTCTCTCTCCCTCATAAATAAAAAATGTCTTAAAAATAATAGACACCCATTTTTCAGCTTTAAACAACCCACTTTGCACAACTACAACAACAAAACTATGGATAGGAATACCAGGTAATATTTAAGTAACTAATGGGGAGATTTTTTTCATAAGCTTATCTGAAGAGCCCCATAAAGAGTCTTGCGTTACTCAAGTGGTACCTGATGGGTCCTCAGACTTTCTTCTTTTTACCTTGCTTGTCCCCATGATGCTTCCTGCCATAGAATATGAAACTTGTTCTTATCAAATATTGATAGTTGGGTCTTGAACCAAATATCCCTTTTAAAACTACTGGTTTAAGGCTGGAGAGATGGCTTAGCACAAAAGTGCACCTGTCTGCAAAGTCTGATGGTCCAGGTTCAATTCCCCAGTACTCAAGTAAAGCCAGATGAACAAAGTGGCACATTCATCTGGAGTTATTTGCAGTGGCAAGAGGCCCATTCTCCCTCTCTCTTCTCTCAAACAAATATTTAACAATACTGGCTTACTGTAGTGGTATTTATTGCTATCACAAGTGAACTTACAAAAGAGTAAATGGATGTATATGTCTCTCTATATTTATATACTGGGCAAGGGGAGACTTACATAAGTAGACAGTGTATGATAGAATACAGTAATAAAGCCCTTCAATTCCAAAGACTCTGGGTCTTTCATTCAAATTTCTATTCACCTTTGTGACCCTGTGGATATATGACCTCAGTACTGTGGTTCTCTCTTTTCTTGACACTGTGACCAAATGTCTGCAACTTAATGGAGGAAGGATTTACTTGTGCTCGTGATTTGGGAGGGTGTAGTCCATCCTTGCCAGGAAGGCCTGGTGAGGTCTTGGCTTGGGGCTTAGAAGCAGGTGCACGAGGCTGATGGCGCACATCTTGGCAGATCAAGAAACAGAACTTGGGCTGGAATCAGGGCTGAACTCTAACCCAGAAGGCTCACTCTCATGGCCTATATCTCCCAGCAAGACTTCATTTCAAAAAGGTTCCACAATCCCGCTCTCCTCCCCCAAACAGTGCCACCATCTGGGGACCAACTGTTCAGACACATAAGCCTTTGGGGAACATTTAACATTCAAACCCTAACACTCTTACATACATATTCTCCTGACTCTTTATACGTGCATTTTCTTTTCTCTTTGGTAAGATGGAGAAAACCATCAAGGATTATAAGTGGTTCCACGATAACTGCTTTATAAGTTCTTAATAGAGGTTCAGTAGTGAGAAAATGTTAGCAATAGCAGAAATAACAACATTTGTTTTGTTTTGTTTTGTTTTGTTTTGTTTTTGTCCACTCAAGGCCTGGCACTATTTCATACTGTGATACTTTGGCTGGAGTTGTTTCTTCTTCTAGAATGTCTCTCTCACCTTTCTTCCTGACTTACTCCTGCTTGTCCTTTTATTAGCTGAAGTATTAGCTCTTTTAGGAAACCTTACCAAACTTATACCAGGCTACACCTTCTATAATCCTCTAGTCTGGGTCCATCCTATCTCCCGTATACTCTATCTGTATTGGCTTTTC
The DNA here is from genome assembly GCA_004024765.1 of Zapus hudsonius. Lineage (NCBI taxonomy): Eukaryota > Metazoa > Chordata > Mammalia > Rodentia > Dipodidae > Zapus > Zapus hudsonius. The sequence continues at coordinate 29,742 of PVHP010009010.1, forward strand.
TGTATACCTTTCTTTCAAAAGAGGGATGACATTTGATTCTTTTTGGATTCCTCAGCTTCCAAGTGGTGTCTGGCACACAGTAGGTACTCAGCAAATGTTGAAATTCCACATTGATGCTCTATTTCCCAGAGAGTTTTCCAGAGAATGGGGTTATGGAGTCTGAAATACAGTCTAGCATAGACACACAACTTACTTGTATAAAAGGCTTCTCAGTAGACAACATGAAGTGTAAACCAAATACCAATTTATTTCAAGATCATTTATGTCATAGAAACATGAGCCAGACATGGTGGCACATGCCTGTAATCCCAGCACTCTGGAGCCAGAAGTAGGAGGATTGCTATAAATTTGAGGCCACCCTGAGATTACATTGTGCATTCCAGGTCAGCCTGGGCTACAGTGAGACCTTACCTTAAAAAAAAAAAAAAACTTAAAAATTTCTAGATTCTTTACTGAAGAGAGTCCTGTAAAGTTATAAATTATGAATTTCTTACAGTGGATGAATCTCAGTTGAACTTGAATCAACATTATATGTTTATATGATTAAACAGAAAAAAATGGTTAAGTGTCACAGTGAAAACTCAGTTCCTATACTCAGTATGTGTTTCGTAATAAGTTGTATACAGTTAATTTTTTTCCTGGAAAACAAAGAAAAGGCAGTCAACAGCTACAGGGAAAGTTAAAATGTTTGAACTATCACTCACAATACTGTAAAAGTTATAGAATCTCTATTACTTAGAAATAAGTATGCTGTTTTTCTCTTATTTTATGAAACTATTATTTTCTCTGTTATTTTATGGGAAGCTGTGTAGCTAGAATATAAATAAATAATAATCACAATGATGTTGCCTACTGCATGTGATAATAAGAATATGCAAGGTATGAAATATCCACACAGAAAGAAAATGTTTCTTATTTCTGGCCTTTTCTGATGCCTTTCACTGGTCAAAGGGAAAATTGCTCTTTGCTACACAATTCTTTTCCTTTTCACAAGTAGGAGAAAGGTTTGAAAAGTGAATTCAATGTTCAGGTCTTCAAGTGTTCCAATCTGCCAGCCCCAATTCTGAAGCTGAGAGCCAGGGAGTGAACTGGGAATGTATTGATGTCCTTCCAGCAGCCGATCGGAAGAAAGTATCGATTTCTCTCATACCATTTCTCAACATCACCTCTATTGCAGTAAGGGAGTTCTGAGTTCTCTGAAATTAACTTTCCTAATGGTTACAGGAGCCAGGAGCACATGCTCAATTGCAGCTCCGGGGATGAGGGGTTGGGGTGGGGGCACAATGCTTTCAAAAAGACTTTTCAAAAAGGATTTTGGCAAAAACACACAGTGGTGCAGACAATCTACTATGCCACTCAAGAAAGCAAAGAGTAAACAGTGAAAATCCTTATAAATAATTATGCCTTCTGTTGCCCATGTAGAAAAAAAACAGCCTTTTGGTGTGGCATGGAGCTATTTAAGCAAATGAGTTGAAATAGATCTTGAACATGTACTCTGGCGATTTTTCTGACAAGTAAAGCAACTGTTGTCTATAAGGCTGTGTACACAGTCATAACATACTGTGCTCAAAACATTTCCTGGGGGCTCTTCCATATTCAGTGTTTGTTGGTTAGACATCATCAGACACTGTTATACATTGTTTTATGGAGCCACTTCTATAAACAAACAACAAACAAAACTTATTGGACCCTGTAGGCAAAATATACAAACACTTTAGATGGTCATTTCACCTCTGTGAATCTAGAATCTGACTAAGAAATTCAGAGGCACCTATATAGACTTCTGTAAGGCAGGATATGTTTTAGCAGGTGCCAACTTTTAAATATTAGTGCTCATTTCATGGCCTTTGTCATGGGTGATTGTGTCCCCCATAGAATTCATATGCCAAAGTACTAACCCTGAGGCCCTCAGAAGTGACTTTATTTGAGAATAAGGTATTTGAATAATAATATGGAAGTCCTTGGGATAGACCCTAATGTATTATAGCTGGTATCCTTATAAGAAGACACACACACACACACACACACACACACACACACACACACACACACACACAGAGGGAAAATACCTTGTGAAGAGAAAGACAGATTAGAATGATACTTCTATAAGCAAAGGCCACCAAAGATGGCCAAAGAGACACCAGAAGCCAGGGGAGGGACATAGGACATATTCTTCCTCCCAGTTCCAAGGACCCTACTCTGGCACTAGGGTGACATCTGACTTTTAACCTAACTCAGTTATTTCCTATTATTGTGGGCACTGAAGTCACGGCACTTCATTACAGCGAGTCCTAACTTCTGAGCTCAGAAACATGTCTCTGGCTTTAGCTACAATTCTGGTTCTTACATCCTTGTCTCCCGCACAGAGCTCTTCCCAGTCTACCAATCCTGTGCATCCAGGCAATCATGCTAGTGATGATCAAGGTGTACCTGAGGACAGCTGGAGTCAGGGAGCAGTTTCCCAAGATTTACAGGAAGACAAGGGACTCAGCCTACAATGCAAGGCAACTCCAAGCTTTTCCTTTTGCAAGAAATTTTGCTACAAAGCTGATTTGGCCGACATGTCTATTGAGCTTACACAGTTGATGTAAGTTCTTGGGTATGAGCAACTTGATCCTGATGAGGGCTAGCAACAAGCAGTTCAGAGCAGCTCGTAGACCATCTTAGAAGAATATTGCCATCCGTGGCATCTCTCCTACATGTCCTCAGGCCCCTCACCAATAACTGCTTCTTCTCACACAGAATCCTGCCTATGTATGTGTCATGTATGTTCACATGTATATGGCTGTGTGTGTGCAAGTCCACATATATATGTGAAGGCCACAGGGCAACCTTGGGTGTCCTACCTCGCGAGTTGTCCACTTTTTTTGGAAACAGTGTCTCTCATTGGCCTGGATCCTGACAAGTATGCTCAACTGGCTGGCCAGCAAGTCCTAGGGGTCTGCTTGTGTCCACCTCCCCAGCACTGGGATTGCAAGTACACACCATCATGCCTGGCTTTCAACTAGGACTCTTGCTCCTGCATCTTTTAACTCGGGCAGCACTGCCATGTAATTAACCTGTTCAAGGCTGAAACCTGCCACTCAGTTTTACATCTCTCCTCTCATTGATGTTCCTCCCAAGCAATTCTTGTCTCCTTCTCTTCCTCTTTGTCACTGATGCCCTGCTCTGGGCCCTCATGCTTGCTCGTGTGCATTTTTGGATTAATGTTCTCACTGTCCTCACTCTGTTTCTTTTCTTACCCATAAGCCTCCCAGCTACCTGAAACATCTTTGGTACACACACTCCTAATCTTGTCTTTTGATGACTTAGAGTTCTTCAGCTTCCTGTTGCTGACACATGATAGACTCTAAACTTATTTGTATGGCATCCCTTCCCTCCAACCCAGCCTCAGTTGTTGCTAGGTGCACTTGACTTTGGCCTGTCCACACTGAGCCATCAACAGGCTCTGGGCCTCAGGGTCTTTGTACTCTTGTTGAAAATTCCCGTTTACCTTCCCCCGCCCCCATCCCTCTTCTACTTGGAAGTTTACCTTCAGTTATTACAAAGAACAAAAAGAAATAACACTTTGGGATGTTTACTCAGTACAGTCATTGTCTACATACATATGTGCAAGCTTTATGTCACTTTATAGCCTTATAGGAGGGTGACTGATCGTCCCCACCCTACCAGTGAAAGAGATAAGATCAAAGCAGTTCATAAACTCACCCACCTAGCGGGCAGTAGAACTGGGTTGGAACCCAAGTGGTGTGACTCCAGGTTGCACTTTTTGTGACATTAACCACACTGGAGCCTCCACTGAAGCTTATTTTCGGCTGTTTTCCCTGTTTCTCAGATTCGACAGAGGTCATTCATTCGGTATCCACAGGTGGTATCTGGCAAATAGTTCATACACAGAGCAGGTGCTCAGTGAACAGGTGGTGCATGAATTCACGATTGTTTAGGGATGGTGATATTTATAGCATATCTACTGACAGGATCTCATTCATTAAAGCAACCTTTGGAATAGGAAGGCGGTGGAAGGCGACCCAGACCTACCTGTGCCTTCCACGTGCATCTGACACGCCGTGCACTGTGGCACTGGACCCAGAGTCACACTGAGTGGCCTGGCTCATGGAAGTCTATGGAAGGTCATAGATGGTTATTCCACTTGATAACATATACATGATAATGTTCCTCACATTCCATGTCCAGTTAAGTTATATTTTTAAAAATTGGAATGCATTTTTTATCCACATCTTGTTTGTGAAACTACATACCTTTATAAATTGACTAATAAGTAAATTCTAAGGGATCATGCTGTATGCACAAACATCCTTATAACATGAATACAATGTCACCAATGGTTTTCAATCATGACAATATTTTATGAAGATACTATTTAAAATTGACTTGATGTGTCTGGAGGTCATTTAACTGAAGACTTATTTATTGTTTGTTTGTTTGTTTGTATTAAGCTAATGTGCTTTAGTTAGAATCTCAGACTTGGATTTTTAGGGTTATGGAAAGTTCCAAGCCTCTAGCCAACATGTCCCTCTGACCTGAAAGGTAAAATGGCCTTTGGCTAGGTTTGATGAAGGAAGTACCATTTGAATTAAGCCTCAAAGTGGCTGAGAAGGTCAAATGCTGCTGTGTAATATGTTTTGGAGGAAGGAAAGATACTTCAATTCTTCAGAGAGGAGAAATGCAAGGCAGATTTGAGGACCCCTGAAAGACCAACTATCATTGCATAAGACTCTAATCCTGGGGAGAAAAGAGGTCAGAGTAAAGACATTCTCCATTGGCAATGCTTAGAGAGGTGGGCATTCACGCCGTGGGCATCACAGAGTCATGGAAGGGCTCTGGGCCGAGCAGTCCAACCAACAAAGTGCAAGCAGATTAATCTTAGCAAAGTATGTGGAAAGCCTTGGGGATGGGATAAAAGGAGGTCTCTAAATGTCTTTACCTGGTGGGAAAAGGTCACGAATTAAGTTTGAATGTTGTGCCCGCCTGACACTTTGTGGTTTTTGTGGGGAAATTTGTAGAAAATCTCATGAAATTACTACCTATCTGTAGAATTCACAGTTCAGGGCCATTCCCTTAGAGAGGATGTCCATACTAATCTTTTTTTTTTTTTAGAGTAACATTTGCCACCTGTCATCATGTGTGGGTCATCAATGTTCATTTTCTTGCAGATTTGACTAATGGGAAGCAAGACATCTGCCCTCTAAGTTACATTTAAATTCAGTGACCAGCATTCTGATGTCACACTCTCCTGAGTGACCCTGTAGGGGCTCTAAATCACACTAAGTCCAACCTCTAGAAGGCACACGTCCTGTAATAAGCATGTGTTCCTATCAAGGAGGTAGAAGGGCCTAGGAAGCATCCTAATTTATGCTGTAGGTATAGGATCTAGACAAAATGCTCCTAAGAGAGGCCAGACTTACTAAAGAGGAACCTTGGGTTTCCCTACGCAGTGTGATTTCATCCTCCAGTGGAATGCATGGGAACCTGGAGGACAGGGGCCTGGGCGTTCCGCTTCCTGTGTGTCCCTACTCCTCCCCAAGCAGAGGGATTTTGATGTCACTGGTAAGATACTGGAACCTTCTTAGACCACCTTTAAGAGTGTTCATTGCCAATCATTTGGGGCTGAGGTGATGGCTCAGTGGTTAAGCTCTTGCTCACAAAACCTGACAGTCAGCTTGAGTTCAATTCCCCAAGACCCACAAAAAGCAAGATGCACAAAGTGAAGATGCCCTAGCATGCCCATCCTTACTCAAATAAATCCAAATTTTAAAAAAGAAGATTTCCAATCACGTGTCTCTTTTTGCACATTCCTGCATGTCACCACTTTTTTAATTAACTAGTTAATTTTTTAATAAGTAGAAGCTGTGTATGTATAATTCATATATTGGTACCCATATATTGGTACCACTGTTTCTCTCCTCCCTGCCCCCATTCCACCGAGGGCCCTCCTCAGTGGGATTGCTGGAATGTTCCATGGGACGGAAGGCGAGCAGCAGACAGTTATTTGGGGAGAGGGAATTGTCTCTGGATACCCCCCCCCATCATGGCTCTTACAATCTTTTTGTCCCTTCTTCCACAAAGTTCCCTGGGCCATACCATCACCTTGTTAACCTTCTGTACTTTTAGAAATTGTATTGGTTGTATCTGGGCAGAGGGGTAGAGAAAGGTCACCTGTGCCAGCCACACCTTCAGGAGTTCTATTCATAACGATTCTCTGTGTCATTTGTCATTCCCTATTGGCTCTTTGCATTGCTCCGCTGGTGGGACAGGGAACTTTGATATAACACTCACCAGTCTATGACATCATCTTAAAATCTTATGGACATCACATCAGCCACTGGAGGCTCACAGACAGCACCCAGAGGTAGGATCTGAAGGCAGAGAGGCAGGAGAATGGATAAGCAAACACAGATTTCTAGATGGTTAACAGTTTTTGTCCCTTGTCATTTAATTTGGACAGATTCCCTAAATAATTCCATCGGAGGTAACAGCTCGTGGACACCTGGATGCTTGTCAGGTGCTGGACCGTGGACCCTGATCATACCTGGAAAGGACTTGTTTTCCCACCAGGCACCCCGAGGCTCCAAGTGTTTCAGAGGCTGTTGTCACCCCAAGCATATTGTCCTCTTTGCAAAGGGGCACTGTTAGCCTCAGCATTTTTCCCATGGCTAGGCTGGAAATAACTTCCCATGAGCTTCGACAAAAGCCCCCCATGAGCTGTCTGCCTTCTTCCCATCCACCAGGCAATGAAGAAAAGAAAAGGGTTTCTTTCCACTCTAGTTCCCACGGGCAGCCTGGGTACCTCTGCGTGTCGTGGTTCAGCATTTCAGGCCTTCAAAGGGAACCCACACTGCTTAAGCTTTGTACTTGTTTTAATTGATCAGAAGCCTGTCCCCCTCCCCAACCCGCCCCTCCCCCCAGCAGCACTCCTAAACCATCCTGGATCTACCTTTGAGTCCAAAAGGCTTTTTGGATTTTTCCCTCTGACTCTCTGGGGAGAGCCCAGAGCTAGTTAGCAGTCAATATTCAATTAGGCTTTAAGTCTGAAGGGTGTGTTGAGCTCTTCCAAAGGCACAACTTGGATTGTCCATACACTTCTATTTGCTCGTGTGAGGAAAATAATCCATCATCCTCATTATTGTTTCTATTTATTTATTTATTTATTTATTTATTTATTTATTTATTTATTTATTTATTTATTTTGCCCCTGAAGAAATACAGGGCTGATGCAGCCTAATTTAAATGTTATGCCAACTTAACAGTGTTTACTTCCCGGTGACCTGGTAATAAATGACAGGAGAGAATCACTGGGAAGGAAGGTGAAATTCACCAATCTATATACGATGGGGAGATTTATGATTCTGAACATTTTCCTCTCTGTTTATCTCTTTTTTCTGTATCCATCCAGTACTTACATGTAAGCCTCTTTCTAATCATGATCCTTTTGGCTAATCCAGATCCTTCTGCTTTCTGAACATTTCAGTGCTCAACACTGTCTTTGTCATTGAGCTACAGTTTCAGAGCAAAGACAAAAGACATGACTTTAAAGATTATAAAATAATCCTGACAGAGACTTTCTGGAAATATTAAAGCAACAAAGATATCTAGAGAGTGTAGCACTTCTTTTGGATGTTATTTATACCAATTACCTCCTTGAGAATCTCGGTCCTTTGGGGCAGTAGTGATATGAAGCATTTATGTGAAACTGGTTGAGTGTTATTCTCTAACCCAAAATTCAGATGTGTAACACAGATCCTTAAAGAAATTCAGATAATTTGCAAATTTACCAAGCAAAATTAGCTGATATAGTAGCTATTTAAAATGATTTAAGTAAAGCTATTTGTTGTATTTATAGAAATATAATTTATGCTATTTTATGACATATATTAATTTACAAGTGGGTTTTTTGCACATTAAGTGAAGTGTTACCATGTCTGCAAATATAAAACATACATTATTCTTATTATTGACTGCATGGACATTCATTGTATGAATGTATAATAATTATTTATTGCTTTTTCCTGCTATTGTGTACATTATGCAATAGGCATTTTTATATTTTTTAGTTATATTCAAAAGCAGAGAGAGGGGGAGAGAGAGAGGGAGGGAAGGAGAGAGGGAGAGAGAGAGAGAGAGAGAGAGAGAGAGAGAGAGAGAGAGAGAGAGAGAATTTTGCTCCAGGACCTCCTGCAACTGCAAACAAGATCAAGATGCACGAGCCACTTTTTGCATCTGGCTTTACATGGGTACTGGGGAATCGAACCCAGGCCATCATGCTTTGCAGGCAAATACTTTTAACCACTGAGCCATCTCCCCAGTCCAAGCATACTAAATTCTTATTTGAGGGTTTTTCTTTGTATTATTGGAGGCAGTGTTTCCCTATGTAGTCCTGACTGGCCTCAGATTTCTTCAGTTTTCAAAATATGGAGTCTATAGGCAAGCAACATCAGAAAGGGCTTTGTTTCCTGTGTGGGTAGCTCTGGATGGATAGAAAGTCATGGATTAACTGCCCTTTGGGCATCCCAGCCACAGAGATTTCATTTCTGTAACTTTGTGACAGGCTGCAAAATATGCTAAGAGAGAATGTCTTTAGATTGCACTTTAAAATATCACTGACTTTTTTTTTTTTGCAATTTTCTTTGGTGAAAAATGCTTTGGATGTTTCTGTAAAATTTTATTCTGACTGATTAACATTTAATTGTAACCATAAGGGATTCTTTTGTGTATGTATGTGTGTGTGCATGTATGAAGACACACAGGCATGTCTTCTATCTCATTATTAGATAGGGTTTCTCAATGAGCATGAGGTTCACTGATTGGTCTAGTCTAGGTAGCCAGCTTGCTCTTGGCTTCTGCCCATCTCCACCACTGAGTTCAGGTCTCGTGTTGTATAACAAGGTTCTTTACTGCCTGAGCTATCTTCCCAGGCCCATGGGTCTTTCACTTATTGAGTTTTTTTCTATTTATTTGCAAGGAGAGAGAGAGAAGAGATAGAAAGAGAGAATGGGCAATCCAGGACCTCCAGCCACTGCAAAGAACTCCAGATGCATGCACCACTTTGTGCATCTGGCTTTACGTGGGTGCTGGGGAATCAAACCCAGGTCATTAGGCTTTGCAGACAAGTGCCTTAACCACTGAGCAATCTCTGCAGCCCCTTTCTTTATTATTTTTTTGAATCTGTCTTCTTTATAGCAATGGTCCCACTATCCAGGAATCTGTGCACTGAATCCAAGCTTTTTAATGTAATTCATTTAGTTTCACTTGATTTTTAATGTTATGATTAATTTTCCTTAAGTAAACAGATTTGCTATCTAACCTTCCTAACTATTTGCGTTAACAACTCAAACTGTGCAAACTTAAGTAGTGGTGGTCACTGCACTGGGTGTGTCTGCTTCCATCAGCTAAGCCATATGTTCAGAATAATTGGGCTTGCCAGACCACTCTAAGCTAACTGGTAACTTGGATGTCATTTCAGTAGTTCTAATTCTATAATTCAATTAAATATTATATAACCTAACGGCAGGACTGTGAAAATGAACAAGTCCTTATTTATATTAATCAAGTTGATTGGGAAGATTTGATTATATCAAAAATCTCATTGAATTTTAGTTGCTAAACCTGGAATAAAATTTATGGGAGAAATAAAAGATCTAGAAGGCTTCTTGGTGAGTCCTCAGTTTAACCAGATTTTATAAAATTAACAGAAAAAAACGCCCTCATATTGCTATGGAGAGTAATAACACTATCATGTTCATGTTTTCCTACTATATTGAAAAATGGAAAAATTTGAAAATATCTATAATTACAAGAAGTTTTAAGCAACATTTGGTATTTCTTGATTACTTATTGACAAATTAAAATAATAAATTGTCTCTTTTAATATGCTTATTATTTTTTCTTCTACACACTTAGTTATTTATCACAAATAAACATGGCAAGATAACATGATGTATAAACTCAGAAAACTCAAAATCAGGACAATTGTATTTGGTTATAAAGCCTTTTGAAAATGATTAGAGATTATATCTAGTAAAAAAAAATAATCAAAGATGCTCCAAGAGAGAATTCAGTTTCTAAGCTGAGGTCTAAAGAGCTCATCCTAGGCTACAAGACTGACAATGTATTCAGTAATTATTTCTATATTAAAATTTTTGAAACAAAAACTATAAAATATAAGGGACATCTGAACTTTGAAAAAAATCAAACAATTAGTGTCATCCATTACTTCCATTTTAATTTTCTTGTTTGCTTTTTTAATGAAGAATTTGTGCAACCAAGGGGAATATTTTCAGACTTGGTGTAAAAACTACTGAACTACATTATTTATAACTACATAATCCCAGCTGAACAAGATATATGTAATCTTTTGTAATCTCACCTTTTCTATTTTAGTGATATTTTCCTAAGCCATTAAGAGTCTTCTTTTTGGTCCCCATATTTGGCCACAGAGAGTGTCCAGCCCTATAGGTATTTTGCAATACCCCCTTTTCTCATTAATAGGTGTCCTCTCTCAGAATGGTGTGATTTGAAGCTTAAATTTATACTCTTTCTATTAGAAACTCCTGAGTAAAATTCAGTTCACTAAAAAGATGATGCACCTGCCACAGATACACTGATTGTGTAATGTTACCTTCAGAGGACAAGCCTGTGAAAGGGTTGTGTCATGAGAAACCTATTGTTTGAAAGGGGAAGTTAGTAACTTTATCTGATTAATTCCTACTTATTAGATCCTATATCATATGTAATTTTGTAAGCACTGCACTGATGAGTTGGAATTATTGACAAAACAGTTTTATAACTTTCCAGTCATTTCTGTATTTTACTTCATTCTGTGGGAGAATTTTCTCTTAAAAATACTCACTGCTCACCAGTGAAGCCAAAATACATTGACTCTCAAATGATACCAACTGGAAAGAAGTCAACCTCTCTTCTCAGTTGGCAGAGATGTATTTTAGTGGCTCTCTCAGAGCATACGAACATCATCTGTCTGTTATCGATATATGCGAATTTTATAATCCAAACAATATGGTCTCATGGATGAGGAGACATGCTCTGAAATGCTCTTCTACAGACGTGAAGTGGTGGCTACAGTCACGACCTCTCAGCAACTGTCATTACCTGCACAATATTGGACCCAACAATATTCTGTCTTTGATGGTGGAGAGCAGAGAGGAAAGGACATTGTGGTCGAGCAAGGATCACTTAGAAAGAAGGGGTTCAATGGAAAAATGTGGAAGAGGCAAAACAAAAGAACGGAACAGAATATTATCATCAAAATATGTGCATGTGTGAAAATTAGCAATAAAGTTTGAAAAAGAAATATTAAAATACACAGTCTCTTTATGTAGGCCAGGCTGGCTTCAAACCTGTGACCCTCCTGCCTCTGCCTCCAGAGTGCTGGAAGTACAGGAGCCCAGTTCCAAGCCCAGCTTAGCAAGCCTGGATGAAGACATTTTACCTCCAGAAAGAAACGAAAAAATTGGCAGTGGGTTTAGTGATGGTTTCTGTGTGCGATCCATGCCTGCTGAAATTCAGTTCCTTCCACTTGAAAATTTCAATCCAATTGCAAAAGAAATCATTTTATCCACTGCTTAAAGCTTAAAGCTTACTTATACATCATGGGAGAATTGGGAAGATATTTTTCTAGAATCTTTTAAACATTTTTAATATATTTTATTTATTTGAAAGCAGAGAGATAGAGAGAAGAAAGACAGACAAAGAATACATGTGACAGGGCCTCCAGCCCCTGCAAACCAACTTCAGATGCAAGCACCACTTTGTGCATCCAGCTTTCCGTGGGTACTGGGGACTTGAACCAGAGTTGATAGGCTTAACATCTGAGCCATTTCTCCAGCCCTTAAACATTTTTATAAAGAAATAATAAGCGAATACTAGACTATCAGCAACAGATCTCTGATATAAGGTTGCAGTTAGTTATTCATTGACTCTTAGGCAAACATACAAGTATATACTCAAATATGAAATGTTGAGTGAAAAATACCAGAAAGATCAGGCCAGTTAAGGTAATTCCTGGTTTGTGAAAATGTCCAAGAGGGGGCGGTGGCTTCTGAACTGTGAGTGGTTCAGCTTTGGTAATGGGAAGTAGGAGAGATACGGGGCATTGGGAATAATTAGAGTGACACAGTTGAGCTAGACATGAGGAACACGTCCTAACTAAGAGGGAGCCCCTTGGAAATAGGTCACGGTGAATGTCAAAGATCACCAAGCAAACTTGCATTTATTTTTATATGAAGACAGATGAGTTAATAATTTTTCAATAGGGAAAGCTATGCTGACATGAGGTATTTGTTTATTTTGGGACTTAGTCTCTGTAGTGAATGTGAAGAGAATTTATTAGATCACAGAGTAGGGGGTCAAATGAAGGAGGAGATGTTATTTTTTTCACGATGAGTCCACTATAAGTTTCCTGAGAAAGAACCAAAAATAAAAAAAGTGTAAATGCCATCCCTGAGAGAGAACAGATGGGATTTTGTGACTAGAAGTGATGAGACAGGGATATTTGGTCACATAAAAAAAGCAAAGAAGTTATAGACAAAGTCATCAAAGATTTCTAGAGACAGATCAAAGAAATTTTAAGCATCCACAGAAGTGAGCTCTGGCCATGAATATTTCTCACTACATAACTTTACTAACAATTTAAAAACACCGTGTTTTCAGACATAATGAGTAAGGAATGTTATATTTAACACTGATTATTGAAAATCATTTAGATAATGTTTTGTGCTTACATGGTTAATTCCCTTTAAGTTTAATCTGAGTCATTTTTTTCCCTGGGAGGATCATATTGATAGAGTTACCTGTTCATGGTTTTGCAGTTCAGAAAAATATTGGAAGTTAATTTTCCAGCGGGGCATAGAAGACGAAGGATGATTTCATTAACTGGAGCTGGATATTGTCACTAAACTTGATGACAAATTGTCGTGGTTATCTTCAACCCATTTGTTATAGACTTTAAAAATGACTATTCAAAGCCAAAACATAATGACTGTACTTCCTAGCACTAGACAGGAAGAAAGTAAGCTCTCCTAGGCTCACTGGGGCTGCGTCTAAGGACCTTGGCAAGGCAGCGTGGACACACTCACGCACTCACATGGGTGGGAATCTTCTGGCACAACGTGAAGATGAGTACAAAGCCTTTATGATCCCCGAATTCTCAGCAAATACGATGCTGGAGAGTGAGGGAGGCAGTGGACCTGGTCAGAGAACTAAGGCCTTGAAGTCTAGATCCAGGTTCTCTACTTTTCTGTTTGACCTTGGCAAAGACCTATCTAATCTCTTCACCTGTAAAATGAGGCAAATATATGCCTTGGTAGATTTTTAAAAAATATTTATTTCCAAGCAGAGAGAGAGAGAGAGAGAGAGAGAGAGAGAGAGAGAGAGAGAGAGAGAGAGAGAGGGAGAGGGAGAGAGAATGGGTGCACCAGGGTCTCCAACCACTGCAAACCAACTCCAGACTCATGGGCTACTTTGGGGATCAGGCTTTATGCGGATACTGGGAAAGTGAACCCAGGTGGTTAGGCTTTGCAGGAAAGCACCTTAACCACTGAGCCATCTCTCCAGCCCAGATTTTCTTTTGAGGATTCCATTAAATGAAATAACGTAGGCATTTTATTTTAATATGGCTAGTCCCATCATTGACATGCATTCATAAACATAATTATTATATTCTTGTTGGTATGATAAAATGGACAACTAAAGTGACTATGGGTGAAGTTAAAGGCAGAGTCTTGATATGAAGTTGTAAAGAGGAATATCTTGGCTGGCTGTGTATTAAACTAACAGTGGCCAGGAGTCCAGATGCTAGAATCCAGTGACCTGAGTTCCAATCCTACTTCATTTTATAAAAATATTTTTTCTTTAGTTATTTGCAAGGAGAGAGAGAGAGAGAGAGAGAGAGAGAGAGAGAGAGAGAGAGAGAGAGAGAATAGACAGACCAGGGTCTCTTGCCAATGAACTCCAGAAGCATGCGCCACTTTGTGCATCTGGCCTTGTGTCAAAAATGGGTTCCCAGGAGATGAGGATTTCTCATAAAATGTGTGAGTAACCCACATGTCCTTGACCTTTGGTATTGGGGGAACAAAACAGCGAGAATCTGAGCTAGTGGGCTTCCCCTTGTGTGTTGGGCAAAACATTTTATTCTTCTCTTCCTTAAGAAGAGCTGGTTGGTACCTAACATGGATTTAGATGAGACTCAGAGGAGCTCTCTGCGGGGAGGTAAGGACGATTAACGAATAGAATGTGTGATAGGGAGAAATTTAGGACTCTCATTTGCTTCCTGGATTGGAAACAGGATAAATGAGGTCCCATTTGCTCTAAAGTGAATGGAATTTTTCCCCTTTTTTAAGATAAGTGAATACAGAAAGAGGTTCTGGGAGTCACCAAGATCATTGGTGCAACATGATGGTCAATTCTATTGGGATTTTCTTCCTGGGTCAATGTGCCACCCAAGTTGAGATAATTATCCGAATCTGCATATTTTGCATCTGAATGGGTTTCTCTAAGTACCTGGAATAATTGTCAGTCCTTGGTTTCTGACTTTGCATTTCCTGTGAGGCAGCTTTGTTGATCTGGATATTAAGTGTTTATACTGAAGTGGGACTTGTTTTTGTTTTTGTTTTTTTTAATAAAGTATATTAACTGCCCTAGTTTGATTTACCAACCAACTCCAATGACTCAGGGATTTAACTATATTGTTTATTTTCCATTTGTACATGTGAGAGGGTATACTCTGCTAGACATAAGACACCTACAAGCTATATGTATGTATATATGTCTACATACATATATATTTACAAATATCCATATACCAAAAATATATAATGTTTTATCACCTAGGAAAAAACCAGCGAATATCTCAGACTCTGAGAAAGTGAATGTTCATTCATATGATTATAAATATCATAGTGATATGGCTTCCAAGTTAAGCCATCCATTTCAGGGCCATAATTGTCTTGTTATTAAACTTTGTGGAAATGATTGCTGAGAGCTGTCTCAGCTCTTTGAATTTAATGCATTTTAATAATATTATGCTGGATTTGTGTATCTTCCCCACAAAGAACTTGATGTTTCATAGACAATTTCGCTTTATGCCCAAACAACCATATTAATTAAAGACAAGAGGTAATTGTTATCCCTACAGACGTGGATGGAAAATTTTAAGTCTATGAGAGGTTAAATGAGAAATCCAAGGTTCACACTATACACTAATGGCAATAATGATGAGGGTAATTAGATTTTGTAGCTTACAAAGCAGTCTGTGTGCTTTATCTAATTTAATGGATATTAGAAACCTGTTCTGGATTCACTCAATATGGCCTACTCCGTATCATTCAACTGTATCTCCCTCACTGAGTTCATCACCCCTGCCTGTCCCCCCAACATACTCCCCACTTCTTCTCCCACTTATTCCCGGTGCTGCCCTCACAGGCTGCACATCTCAGGGCTTCTAGAAGGACATGTCTGCTCTCATCCAGTTGTAATCCATCACTGTGTTACCCGTTTCTCCCAGATCTTCTCTGTATCTGTGCCCTGAGCCACACCCCCTGCTTGTGCTTTGGAGCTGTCTGTGTTCTCTCTTGGTCGACTTCAGTTACCTGTGTTAGTTATCTTTTTAAATAAAAAAAATTATTAAAAATTTACTGGGGAGATGGCACGTTAGTTAAAGGCACTTGCTTGATTGATTTCAAAACCTACTGACCCAGGTTTAATTTTGCAGTACCCACATAAAGCCAGACTTCCAAAGTGGGCATATATGTCTGGAGTTTGTTTGCAGTAGCCAAGAGGCCCTGGTGCACCCAATAACACTCCCCCAAGTCTCTCTCTTGCATAAATAAAAATATTCTTGAAAATTTACATAGCCTCTTATCATTTTCTTTTGCACCTAAATCCCTCCATTGAACCCCAACTTTTTTCCTACTATTCCCTCTTCCATATTGATGTCATTTTTTTTTTGCCCCCTCCATCATCCACAACAACCTGTTGGTAGGCCCGATATTATGCAGCTCTTGGGCAGATCATGTCAGTTGCCGCAAAGTCATAAATACAAAGACCATTCTATATCTGGGAGACGGAGTTCCACAGCACTCCTCCCCATCCTTTGTCCCCACACCATTGGAGGGTGCGACTGTGATGTCTCCTTAAGTGCTGAGCACTCAGCTGTCACTTCTCAGCGCTTTGGTAAATTTTGAGTCTTCCCACCTTCTAGTTATCACCAATGTTTGACTCAGTTCCAGATTTAGTCCTCTGTCAACCCTTGAAGAGTCTTACTCCTCATCAAGGCATTCAGGCCCTTGATGGTATAGCTCCATTTTATTGGTCCCACTCACCATCCTTGTCCTACATTCTGGATTCTTTTAATGTGGAGCCACAGTTGACCCTCATACTTTCAGCTGTATGCCTCACCACTTGGCTTTTATATACCCTTTCTTCTTGAAAAATTTGGGCATTCCCAAATTTTCCCCAGAAATGCTACCTCTTTAAATAAAGCTCTCAAGGACAAATCCATCACCTGTTCCCACAGCTAAATTTGCATTTGTCATCTGTGTTCCAAAAATCTACTGAATAGATCTCTGCACTGGACCCACTAGCTACGTGTTTCTTTTACTCTTATCTGCTCACCCCTAACTAGAAGTTCCTCTCGAGAAAGGACATTCCCTAATTCTTCTTTATATTTGAGGGTGAGCAGGTGTTTAAAGATGGTTGATCAGGGAGGGAATTATCTTATATTGTGAACATGTCGTACACACATTCTTCAAGTGCCTTGCTGATTTATGACAAGGTTAGTCTATGACCTAGAAATCTGATGCCCGAGAAGTTCCTTCTAAACCCAAGTATTAATGAACACTATATCCCACATATTTTTCTAAGTTGACTTATACATATTAAGTCATTTGATTATATAGTGATATGGGACAAGCTTTGTTATTCTTCCCAAAGAAGTTATACAACTTTCTTTACACAGTTAAAAGATATGCAGGGCCTGGAGAGATGGTTCAGCAGTTAAGGCCCTTGCTTGCAAAGCCTAATGACCTGGGTTTGATTCCCCAGTACACACATAAAGCCAGATGCTCAATGTGGCACATGTATCTGGAGTTCATTTGCAATAGTTAGAAGCCCTGGCACACCCATTCTCTCTGATTTCTCTCTCTCTCTCTCTCTCTCTCTCTCTCTCTCTCTCTCTCTCTCTCTCTCTCTCCTTGTAAGTAAAAAATATTAAAAATTATAAAAAGGGTAAACAGCCAGATTGTTAATCTAGAGTCTATTGTCTTAACCCTTGTGAATGTCTGAAGAGACTTCAGAAAATGTGTACAATCCCATGATTTAGCACAGTTTTAGAGGTTTAAGAGATTCCTTAAGCAAGAAGGAATCCCTTACTCAAAAACTCCACTTAAGCTACCCAACACAAGATCGGCTACATCTCCAGGCACTCAAAGCTCCTTGACCTTCAGTGTGACTTGCTTTATACCACGCTTCTGCATTCTGCATCTGTCAATTTTCATTTGCTTTTTTTAAACCCTGTGTTGGCCGTTCTTGACAGTCATTTGTCGCCTGCCTCAGTCAGATCAGGAGACTGAGACACTTGTGCGACCTCTCCAAGCAGCCCCATTTCCTTACCCATAATACATTCGGTGAACAAAACCAGCTGCTGGGTTGGCTGTGCCCAGAGAGGTCCCTAGCCATGTCTCTCCCAGCATGTACACACACAGAGCTCTCACTTGTCACATAACTACAGAGCTTGGGCATATCAGTTTCCTCTGCTCTCTGTCAGCTTTAGCATGTGTTGTTAGAAGGAAATTTGTCCCGTATGGAGCTCACTGTGTGGCAGGATTTGATCCTTTGTGCAGTGTGTCAAGTAGCCACAAGTCTACATTTTACAGATAATGAACTAAGAATGACAAACCTTTTGCCCTTATTCAACCCCAATGAGAAGGGGTGACACAGAGACTTAAATCTGAATTTTATTTCAAGTGCAGACTCTTTGGTCTGTGGTGGGTTGCTTTGTGGGACTTGATCTCTATCTCTGGGCAATGTCCTCATACTCTGCAGTGGAGTTACTGAGAATTTCATTGGAAAGCACAATGCAAGGTCACAGATCAAGAGGGAGGAACACTGAATAGCCCAAGCCATGATTTATGTCCCTTCTCATGGCTTCTGGAGGATGGAACCAGGACAAGTGACCCTGAAAATGACCTCTGGTTTGTAGAACCAGGAGGGAGGTTCTGTCAATGTGACTGGGAGAGCCCAGGAAGGCTTTGCGCCTCTGCTTGTTTGAACTGTGTGCCAGTTACCTTCCTGCTGCTGACATAGAACACCTGACCCAAAGCAGCTGGTGGGAGGAAGGTTGTTTATTTGGTCTTATAGTCTTGAGGGGAAGCTCCATGGTGGCAGGGGAAAGCATGGCATGAGAAGAGGCTGGACATCATCTCGGCCACAGCAGGTGGACAACAGCAGCAGGAGTGATCCCATTAACACTGGCAAACTGAAGGTTAATAAACTCAAGGACCACTCCCAGTGACACCCTTCCTCCAGCAAGGCTCTACCTCCCAAATTCCCATCTGCTGGAAACCAAGCGTTCAATCCACATGAGCATATGAGGGACACCTGACTCTCACCATCACACAAGGAAAGAAGATTCTAATATGAGTGGCACCATTACTGAACTGTTACCTGGAAGAGGAGCCATGTGCCATTCAAACTCAGAGAAACTAGGTAAGGTTTCTCCCTTTGCTGCGATGTCCTGTGTACAGAGATACTCAGCAAGTCCAGCTGAGTGTCAGAGCATCTGCAATGCATAAAGATGGACTGATGGAGATAGCATCCAGAGAAATGGATTCCACAGATGAACAAATGTGCCTCTGACTTCTTCTTTTATCCATGCTGAGGGGATTGGACCTTTATTGTGAAGGCTGTGGAAGGCCTCAGCATGGCACTTCTTTGTAGTCTCATCTGGTTTCTTCAGTCAAAGGTAACCTTCATTTCTGCCCCATTGATGAACTCCTGGCTCTGGAGATACCCAGGTCTTTCATATCTTTGTACTTCTGTGTAGCTAGAATGCACATGATATTAAACAGACACACACATGCACACATATGCATGAGTTAACGTAAATTTGACTTTAAAGATTCCAGGTCCCATGTCACCTATATAAAGAGGTGTTTCCTTTACCTCTCATCCTGGCTGGCCAAAGGCCCTTCCTAATGGGATCCTTTTCAGTTTAGTGCTCACTTTTCTCCTAATATTTTATTACATGTGTCCCTCACCTGACATTGCATTGGGATAGGGGAACAATCTTTATTGCCTTGTTTTCTGCTGATGTATAATGTAAAAGAAAGGGGAGAATGCTGATATACTTTCGCTAAGTTTTTACTGCTGTTTATTTGGGTCTGAATTAGTTTGATAATCTAGTCACGTAAGAAGAGTGGGGATGCCTGGTTCATGTTGTTTTTAAGTGTGTATATGGGGTGTGTGTTCATGTGTGTATATGTTTGTACGTATGTGGCTGCATGTGGAAGTCAGAGGTTGATATGGCGTACCTCCTCAATCATTCTCCTTTGAACTGAGATTTTGAGACAGGGTCCTTACTGAATCTCGAACTCACCAGTTCAGCTAGATAAGTAAGTTCCAGGGATGCCTGCTTCAGCTTCCACAGAACTGGGATTACATGCATGTGCCATTGTGTTAGTTACCTTCTCGTTGCTGAGACTCAATACCTGACAAAAATCAGTTGAAGAAAAGTTTGATTTCAGCTTACCCTTCCACGTTACAGTCTACCATGATGGGGAAGGCATGGTGGCAGGAGCTTGAGGCAGCTGCTTACATTCAGGCCACGGTGAGGAACCAGAGTGATGGATGCTACTGTTCAGCCAGCTCTCTCTTTTAAAACTTTTAAAAATATTCTATTTATTTCTTTGCAAGCAGAAAGAGAGAGAGAGAGAGAGAGAGAGAGAGAGAGAGAGGAAAGAGGAGAAAATGGGCACACCAGGGCCTCTTGCCACTGCAAGCAAACTCCAGATGCATATACCACTTTGTGCATCTGGCTTTATGTGACTACTGGGGAATCGAACCCAGAACATTGGGCTTTGCAGGCAAGCACCTTAACCACTGAGCCATCTCTCCTTTTCATAGAGTCCAGGACCAGGGCCTCTAGAATATTGATTGCCACAAGCAGGTAAGGTGGGTCTTCCCACCTCAATTAACCTAATCACTATAATCCCTCATAGGCTATAACCTAATCCCTCCCAGGGGATTCTAGGTCCTGGGAAGTTGACAAGTAGAGATTAACCGACACAACCACCAAGCTCCACATCTACATGGATGGGGAGCAGGGCTATGACTCTTGCCCTCCTTCTGTGGCAGCAAGAACTCTACTGACTGAGCCAGCTTGCTGCCAGGCTGGGTTGGGCCATCTTTGAATCTTTGTGTGTAAAGCAGTGATTTTCACCCTGGGTAGATGTGGTGCTTTAAAGTATGTCCTGCAATAGATTCAGGGGCATGTTTGTTTGTTTGTTTGTGTTTTGTTTTTTTAAGGTAGCTCTCACTCTAACCTGGAATTCAATTCTGTAGTCCAAGGCTAGCCTTGAACTCACAGCCATCTTCCCACTTCTGCCTCTCAAAGGCTGGAATTAAAGATGGTCTCCAGCTGCCTGGCTGGAGGAGGTGTCACTGAGGTAGGACCTGATTTCCAGCCTAAAGGTATGCAGAGGGCTTGGGCTCTGGCTAAGTCCCTGTTCTTTGCGGCTGTTTTGTGCTTGCTAGCTGGGTGCTGGGCGGTGGTTTTGTCTCTGCTTGGATGTGTGAAAGGGAGCCAGTTTCTTCCATCATCATGGAACTTCCCCTGGATCTGTAAGCCTGAAATGAATCCCGTTCTTCCCATAAACCATGTCTTGTTTGGAAGTTCATCCCAGCAACATGGCTCTCACTACAACAGTTGCACAGCAAATTTACTTAGGAGCAGCCAAAAGAGCCAGAAATACTGCTGGAGATGTCCCCAGGTGGTTCCAGGGTGCATGTAAGGTTAAGCAATGCTGGATTAACCAGGAGGTACTCAACAAGCATGCACTGACTGAGTCAATTAGTCAGTAAATCTCACCTGGGCAAGATGCTTAAGTAGATCCAGTTATAGATCAGTAAGGGAAGGAGGAAAGAGAGGGGAAAGACACTGTCAGCTTGATGAAAACACCTAAGGAGTTCACTCCCCCAGCAATACAAAGTGGGTTTCAGAAATAATTGAATATAAACAGCTTCAGTTTTTGCTTTCTTTCCCATTTCAAAAAAAAACAACCTCCTTCTATTTATTTGCAAGCAGAGAGAGATGCAAGAAGGATTCTTGCCTCTGCAAAGGAACTTCGCATGTATGCCCCACTTTGTGCATCTGGCTCTATGTGGGTACTGGGGAAGCGAACCCTGGTTTGTCAGGCTTTGCAAACAAGTGTCTTTAAACACTGAGCCATCTCTCCAGCCCTCTTTTCCATGTTTAAAAACATTTTTATTTATTTGCAATAAAGGTGAAAGAGAGAGAGAAAGAGAGAGAGAGAGAGAGAGAGAGAGAGAGAGAGAGAGAGAGAGAGAGAGAGAGAAGAGAGGATGCACCAGGGCTTCCAGCTGCTGCAAATGAACTCCAAATATATGCACCAGTCTGTGCATCTGGCTTTGCACAGGTACTGAGGAATCAAAGCAGGGTGGTTAGGCTTTGCAAGCAAGTGCCTTAACTACTGAGGCATCTCTCCACTCCCTCTTTTCCATTTTTAATTCTGGTGAGCATCAGGTGGTTTAGGAAGCAGTGATCCCTAAAAATCTGTGAGT
>PVHP010009011.1:0-51107 GCA_004024765.1 Zapus hudsonius
CGAGTATCATGGCTGAGCCCATTATTATAAGGAGATGTAAATTACAGGAGGTGTAAATGGTGATACAACGTCATATTGTGAGGAACTGGACAACCAGGGTTCTACTCCAGTCACTTAGACTGGAAACATTTCACTCATTAATGTAAACATACATGACAGAGAAAGGATTCTTGGACATTGTCCAGCTCACACTACTTTTGGTCCATTAGATAATAAATAAAAATGTTATTAAATAATGAAAGATTTGGAAAAGAGATAGTAGAAACACTTCATTGATTTCAGAGTGTTTCAGCCACCAATGATATCGCCTTTCATAATTCAAAGGCTCAGAGATGCACGAAAAGCTAAGACACTGGATAAGAATACTAACATTTCTAGTATCATCAGTCACTGAGAATGAGTCTTCCAGCTCAAAGCAATCTTTGACAATATTTTCAAAATTGATCATTTAAACATCATAGAGAACATAAATGAGTAAGACATGCCTGGTGATATTTGACTGCCATTGAACATAATTTTGAGGGAAATGAAGTTAAAATGAAATAAAACTGGCTACATTCTCAGTCAAATAAAAAAGCTATCAACCTAATATTACCTGCATTAGATTATTTCAGCCAGATGATTTAATTTTTAATATTACTTTAAAATATCACATTTTATTCATCCTTTTTAAGATGTCAGTTATGCCTTTAAATAAAAATTTTGCATCTCATCATAGAGATGTAGTAAGACATTCATAATATTTAATATCCTATAAATAGCACATAATTGTCTTTTTCTCATGATCACATCATTACCCTTGACTTTATGTAGACTCCAGATGTCTAATAGAACCGAATGAGAATGGTTTGGATTATTCTAACTTCTCTTCCTTTATATTAGGAGTTCAAGACAGATATGAGTAACAAAGTTATTAGTGATTGTGGTGTCATTATGATATTTGATAAAATAATACTGAAGCTCACGACTCTATATGATCTGGTGTTAACAGATTTGGGGGAAAATTGTATGAAGTGGAATTGTCTGAAATTACTTGGTGTCATTGGACACATCAGCATGCATAAGGAAAAAATGAAAAGTGTGGGTTACTTTTGAGGGTTGCAAATGCTCTGTATGAGAAATGCTTGGTGTCATAGTCAGCCACACATCACTGGGATGAATCTCCAAACCAGGCACAATTTTGAGGAAGAAAGTATTTATTAAAACTAACAGACCTAGGGGAAGTTAAGGAAAAAGGTTGGCTCCCTTTTACAGAAGCAAGCAGAGAGAGAAAGAACCCACCATCAACACCTCAAGCAAGCAAGCACACTCCAAACTAGCAAACAAGAGGAACTCCAGGTTTGAGCTCAGAATGCTTTTTGCATCTATAAAGCTAGAATTCGAGACCCACCCCAGAAACACCTTAGGGCTGAACCCTAGGATCTGGCCAAGGTGACACACCTCCTCCAGCCAGAACTGGCTGGAGACAATTTACAATTTAATAAACATAATTATAATAAACTCTGTTGGGGGACATTTACTCAAAACTATCACAATTGGTTATGCTATCATTAAGCTACTTTACTACAAAACTTAACCCAATATTTTATGCATTTACCTTTATGGACAAGTAAACCTAAAGTGACATTAATACTAACATCTGTGGAATATTTTTTAAAATTATAGGCTATTTGGATAAAACATAGGACCCTATTTTAATAGCACATTAAATGTACAAATATTGGGAAAAGATAATGAAAAAATTCCCAACATTTGGTATACTGCTATTTCTATACACATTTTAACAATGATGTTTAACAATGATGTTAATAAACATATCATGCTTAAGTTTAGATACATAGTATTTATTCAAGAAATAGATATTTTTGATATTGCATATGACCGTAAATAGTTGTACCCCATTTAGTCCCATGAACTACTTTGCTATATCCTTCAACAGCCTTTGCATAACGTACAGTAATTTTCATTTGTTATTTGATCTCAGAAAGTAAAAGAAAAATAATGGGTAACAAAAGCAAAGCTTCTTGTGTAAAGGCATGGATTTATAGGTCTTATAATCTGTGAGTAAGTATGTACATACTTTTCAGAGAAATTATGTATACTCAATGTTAATTGTAATTAAACTCACTGAGATCCTTCTACCTCTGATGTGTACCATGGCACCTTATTTAGAAGTGTGGTAATCATGTTTGCTCATAGGGTGCTACATTGCAAGCAAGTAGGAGTAAGAAGTTTGAGTACAGTATAGCGTAGTACTATGGCTGTGATTGTGTACTGTATATTACAAGTAAAAAGACAAGATTTTGAATATTTTAGCATAAATTAGTAATAAATAGATTGGGATATACATATATTTATCGAGATCATACAATATATTGATGAATTGAACCATATAACAGTAACAGAATAAAATATACAATTTTTGTGTCTGCATATATCACCTGAAAACAAATATGTTTTTAAAAGCAGAAAAATAAATTATGATCTATATTAGCAGTATATTCAATTAAACTAAAATATAAATATAGTTTAGCAATGTAATCTAATTTGTAAGAATGGGATTTTCTCCTAAATATGTAGCTTGACTCAATATTAAACCCAATCATAATTTTTCATGTCTGTATTACATTTTAATGTTTTTTTCCTATAACACAAAAAGATCGCTAACCAGTACAAAGTTGTTTTCCATTATATGTCAAGAACTAAACTATATTCTTTACAACACTAATTTTCTTGCAACCAAGTTGTGAAGTGTCTAACTGGAATATGTGACCATGTGACCATATATATACATATATATATGTATATATATGCTGTCTTACTAGCTAGAAGCTCATCCTGGTTTCCCTTTGAAATATTGTTATTTATTTATTAGTGGATTTATAAATAATCATCTTGAAAACAGTATAATATATAAGTGCATTGTTGTATGCATAGGAAAACTCAGAAATAAACTTTTGTTAAGTTTACCAAAAATTCATGAGATGTGAGTCTAGTAGATTGCCAGCTACAAAATCTAATACTTAAACACATGTTATTTTGTTAAGTATTTGATCTTTTCCTTTCTGATTCTTTTTGCCTAAATGCCACACCAGAATCCATTTCTCCTAATAGATATCTAGAGTGCTTAAAATGTGATCTGTTCATTATTAACAGGATGAAGGTTAGTCTGTGGTTAGAAAGCCATTTTAATCAGTTTTTAAGCTTTAATGACTCTTATTTTGAACATGTTTATAACGCGTGGCTATAGGGTTACTATAATAGTACAACCAATGATTTAGCAAAGAAAAAACATCAACACACAAGACATATGAAAGTGTATTAGCCAACAACTAACCAGGTAACATAATATTATCTCATATATATATATATAAATGTGTAATTACAGTTAAAATTTAATTTTAAAAAATAGTTTTAAATGTTCAAGAATTTCTGTGCAGTCATAATTGGTCTGATTTTCAAATTTGCATTAGTTTTCTGAAACTAGCATATTGATTAAGCATTCCTCAATCATTGCCAAGGATAATAAGAGTCTAGTATACTTTGAGAACCAAGGCTCTAACATATACAAAATCCTTTTATCCATGTATCATCCTGACATGGAATCTTTTTCCCAGCTACCTAGGAAGTGTGCAGTTGTATATTTTGGTCATTTAAAAATGTTCATTTTGAATATGTGCACAGTGTTCCTGGTTCATATGTACTATTCCCTTTAATATTTTTAAAATGTCCTGTGAGATTTACTGGAAGTTATAACCCTTTCCTTAACAGTTTGTTTGAAAAAATGTTCATACAGTAACCAGCCCCCAGATGGTAGTTAGTGCAGAGCTGGAAGGCAGCACTGCATAAGCTGCCAGGGAAAGCTGGTCAATGACAGTTGGAGCAAACAGAGACCACTGATATGAAACACAGTCTGCCGCCATGAGTAGGCTGAACACACATCCTACTGGGAGAGAACAGCAAACCAAGAAAGAAGCACTTGTGCAATGGAGGAGCCAAAGCCTGGGGGAGGCAATCAACAGCTTTTAATTCTGTCAACTAATCAACTCAGTGACTGGGAGCCCTTAATTGGAACTGGGGACTCAGGGCAAAAAGCATTGGGAACCAAAATCTTGGGACCCCAAAGTGAAATGCACTTTATAAGTGACTTACAAAGAGGCTACAAACAATAAAATCTAGCCAATCAGAAATGTGTACCTCAATTAACTTATACTGATCTCACTCTCCGATGAAGATATAAATGCAACCCTAACAATGAACTGCAGGCCGATAGCTGACATCCTGGCAAGAGATGAGCCACCTCAGATCTTCCATGAAGGATCTAGATAGAACCCCTC
This sequence comes from Zapus hudsonius, assembly GCA_004024765.1. Classification (NCBI taxonomy): domain Eukaryota; kingdom Metazoa; phylum Chordata; class Mammalia; order Rodentia; family Dipodidae; genus Zapus; species Zapus hudsonius. The sequence continues at coordinate 4,338 of PVHP010009011.1, forward strand.
AGAGAGTGGTGGGATAAGCAAGACAACCATAACCATAGCCAATCAGTCAACACAAGATAAGCCAGACAAACACCAACGATTGCAGCACAACCTAAAGCAGAAGCATAGAGACCCCCTAAGACCTCAACAAAAAAGCAGCCTTAATACTCACCCACCATGACTCAGGGAACTGAGCAGAGCAGGGAGGAAAGATTGTAAGAGCCATGGTGAAGAAGAATATCCAGAGACATGCCCCACCTCAGTAACAACATACAAAGGAGGGTGGAACCGGGTTGACTCCTAGGACTGATCCAGACTACCCACGGAGAAGGATACCCAGCTGATTGGGGACAGGGAAGAGGGAAATTGGAGAAATGGGGGATACCAACTCATTATTTGTTCATTCAATGTATCTAATTATAGACAATAAAATTTAAAAAATGTTCATATTGAGTCCTCTGGGTTTATTACTTAGGTTTGGTCCAAGTATTTAGAAGAATACATTGCCTATTAAATATTGCAAACCATTCAGTATTTTTAAAACCTCACAACATACTTTTGGAATAATGCAAATTAAGTCATATTATCCATTTTGTGTTCTGAAAAAATTGGTTAAGTTCCTTCCAAGTCAATGTATACTGATACAGTTTCTGGGCAGTAGGTGATACTAAGCTGATACTGAAGTTCTCCTTATAGGTATCCAAATTCTTTCAGTAAAAAGTGGCCTAAGATCAGCAGGAAAATAAAATAAAATAAAAGCATTTAGACTAAAGAAGTATCAACAAATATAAGAAAGGGGGCAAAATAATTGATATTCTATTTTTACTGAAATTGTTCTCTTTAAGATTCAAAGTTGTGATTTTCTTACATACATTTCAAAGCTCAATGATGTTTTCACATAAGAGGAGAAACTGTTCTCTCTTAGAAAGGTGCTTATGGCTTCAGGTGTTGTCTACCTGGCTCTGGAGGCACCTCAGCTTCCTTCCTGCTCAGACATTCCCTGCTGAGATTCTCCAAAGAGACAAAGGTTGTAAAGTTGCACATAATGGGGTAATTTTGTCCTTTATTTTCCTTGATAGGTTGCTTTGTGCTTTTATTTTTACTCTAAAGACATTACTTTCATTCAAGTTTGATATTTCAGCAGTCAAAAGATAGCCATTTAAACCAGCCTAACTTTATAGTGCCAGACAAACAAATCTAATTTATGAATCCTTAGTAATGAGTTTTAAAACCGAATACACTGGATCATTGCTGGGTCCCTCATGATAGTAACTTGGTATGCTGTCCACAAGACCATGAAGAAAACACATTTCAAATTCTTCTTTCAACTTTCCAGTGGCTTTACTCATTCTGAAAATAAATGTAATGTTTTTGTAACAGCCAAACTATTTGGAAATTAGCCCCACGAATAAGCATTGCATTAATTATCTGGGGATAAAAAGCAAACATGCACTACAATATAGCAAGATTACCTGTCTGGCACATAATCTGGTTCAAAAGACTATTTTTCAAGAGAAAATAAATGACAGGGAGATACAGAATTTGATATAGAGAGATGGAGATTTTTCTCCATCAGCACCAGCATCATTGAAGGAAGTCTATTGTTACAAAGATAAAATTTACCCTAGGCACATTTGCTTTTTAAGACCAATATTATTGTTTTATAATCTATTTTCAGTCCATTTTCTAGATGATAGTACATGTGAAATTAATAAATTCTGCAACGTTGGAATTAGATTCCTTATCAATTGAAAATTTTCAATCTAATATACAGGCATGTATTTAAGCATTTATTTTAAGCATTATATATTATATAAATGATCAATATTTACTAAGAAATAAGGGCACAATGATTTTTCCTGCAGTTTTTATTTTAGAATATTTTTATCAAAAATTACTTTTATTTATAAAACTAACATGAAAAACATTTACAATTTCTAGAATAGTAGCTATGAGGTAGCTGAGCTGAGAGGAGATAAATAGATAAGGTCATGCCAATGAACTTGTTCTCTAAATATTCGTGTTTATGCTCATATATTACTGTGTAGCACTGATGCTCTGGCTTCTGATTGGAGAAGCTCTTCTTCACAGATGCTGTGAGATGAGGAGACTCGGGCCCATCAAAGTGCTGAGAAGAAACGACATTTAGATGTTTACTATTAAGTGAGACACCTCTATCTCACCCCAATAACGCTCGGGGAACATCATGAAAGAGGTGACAGAACATAAAAGCCAGAGGATGGAGAGAAGTGCTTTAAAATGCTATATTCCACATATGGGGTGGCTGTGGCATTCTTACAATGGCTGATGTTACCTATCTAGTATAGGGGCCTTCAACATGATGTCATGGAGAATGAAGACAGGTCAAAAGAAGGGAAGGAGGGAAGAAGGAAAGGAGGGAGGGAGCGGACTAGGGAAGGAGAGAGAAACATATATATCAAAATAGTAGGGGACTGGTTGAAGGGAGGAGGGGGTATCGTGTAAAAGTATGGGGAGGAGTGGGGGCAAAGGAGAAGGGCAGGGGCACTATGATCTCAACACATCTCTACATATAAAAAAAATTTCCACTAAAAAAGTAGCTTGAGGCACTGGTGTGCCCATTCTCTCTCTCTCTCTCTCTCTCTCTCTCTCTCTCTCTCTCTCTCTCTCTCTCTCTCTCTCTCTCTCTCTCTCTCTCGTTCTCTCAAATAAAATAAATGAGTGATAGATAGATGATAGATGATAGATAGATACATAGACAGGCAGGCAGGCAGGCAGACGGACGGACGGACGGACGGACGGACGGACGGACGGACGGACGGACGGACGGACAGACAGACAGACAGACAGACAGACAGACAGACAGACAGACAGACAGACAGACAGACAGACAGACAGACAGACAGACAGACAGACAGATAGATAGATAGATAGATAGATAGATAGATAGATAGATAGATAGATAGATAGATAGACAGATAGATGATAGATAGATGGGGCTGGAGAGATGGTTCAGCAGTCAAAGGCACTTGCTTTCAATGCCTGATAATCCAGGTTCAATTCTCCAGAACCCACATAAAGCTAGATACAAAAAGTGGCAAAGGGTCTGAAGTTGGTTTGCAATGGCAGGAAGCTGTAGTGTGCCTATACACACTCCTCCCCCACTCTCTCTTTCTCATTTTTCTCTGTCTCTCAAATAAATAAAATTTTAAAAGGATAGCTGATGCTACGGCTTATAATTTTAATTAACTGTAGTAATTGAAAAAGAAGAAAATAGCAACATCTTAATTGTCTCCATTTCCCAAGAATCCATTCAATGATGTAAGTCGTTTCCCTGTCTGTTCTTTAGCATAGAGATTTTATATTATATTAATTGACCTAGAATTGTATTAAATGAGCATCATGTTCTCAGACCCAACCCCCAAAACAGGAATCTAGTGGCTACAAGCATAGTGTATAGATAAATTAATACAAAATAAAATCTGACAAACTCAGAAAATAACAGTGAGGGAAAATGGGTGATAATTACTAATAATTTGTTTTCTAACCCCAAGTGACTTCTTTTAAAGCAATTACACCCTAGGGAATTCTATCCATGCATGGTGGCGATTAAGCCTATGATGTTACAGTGTGGTTTCTAGACAGCAGAAATGTCAAAGTAAGGGCCAATAAGGATTAATGGCTATGTCTAGGTTCTGAGCACACACCTGCATCACAGTCAGGCAAAAATTAAAATTCTGACATGTACGCATTTAATTTTGGTATCTTCACCTTCCCCAACCCCAGCTCAAGGAAGGAAAATGTTATGAGCAGCATTACTTGGGATGAATCATTCATCAGCCAGCACTGTCTTGCAGACGTCTGTGCTGGCATCTGCCGATAGCACCTCTGCTCGCCACTTCTGAAGGGAAGCTGTCCAGCAAGCCTGCTTGGTATTCAGAACAGAGCAGCCTTTGAAGAACTTGATGTACTCCCCAAAGGCCATTTTTCATCCTCAATCCAGAGGACCTAAACTTTCTGGCAGACATTTACTTTTATCTTTTCCGTCTACTATGGACTCCTGCAATTACCACACAGTACAAAGCAGGAGAAAATGCAGTCTTTTGCTTGTTTCACCCAAGTTTATTTGCTTCCATTTCAACTTACTGCCCAAGTCGGCATGCCTTATTCATTTGGGCTGACATATTGATTCTGTCTCTGTCTCTTTTTTCTCTCTTCTCTTGCATTGGCAACAGAGGTTTTATAGTTTGATTGGTAGTACTTACATACCTAAAAGTCATTCTGTTTATGGCCAAGGAAATAAGAGCAGAGTTGGGAACCATCTACTCTATCAAACATTTAAAAGATCAACAGCAGACCAGTATCCCACCAATAAATGCCATGATTTCCTTAACCTAAGCACAAGCAAAATTAGGCACATTTATTTGTTCAGCTTTAGTGAACATATGGAGGTCAAGTGCACATAATCTCTAAGAAGCCACAGTATGAAATAATCTTTCCAGGGGTTGCTTTCTTTCTGTCCAGTGTCAAATATTGTGATTCATTTTATAAATAAAATACTCTTCTTTTAGACAGTGTTTTTCTACAATAAGGAAGAAAATTATTCTTCCCTTAGCATGGGTATATGAACAATGAGCAAGCCAGCAGTCACAATCATAATTCAGAAATGCAAATGTTCCTGTTTTATACTGCAAAGGAGGGAGATTGAAGGGCACGTATGTCAATGAAGGCTTATTACAGATACCAAACCATGCAAGGCCCCTGAGTAGGGCTATGCTCAATTACAATTTAAGTTCCTTAATGAAAATTTAATTTACTTTCCAATTTTGTCACATATTTGGTCACGGTTCTATTCCTCTTGAAGAATATTCAACATGATCTCTACATAGTAGAAACTCCTCCACAAACTTAATGTATATGGTGTCTTTTGTGTCTAGCAGAAAGGCAGAAGTCATAAGGAATTATTTTATAAATAACAATCCTACACCCAGGGCATGATAACAACCAGCCAGTAATGTCATTTTCAATCTTCTCAGAGGAATGGGGGGGGATTAGCCTTTTCTACTGTATAGAATTTTGGATTACTCTCCAGGTAGTGACCAATAGGACAGCAGAGACATGGCTGTCTAATTCATTTTAAGCATGTTTCCTCACCCAACAAGGCTCTACCTTCTAAATTAGCATTAGCTAGTGACCAAACATTCAGAGCACATGAGTTTATGGGGGCATCCAATTCAAACTACCACATCCACCAAAGTGGAGTTGATGAGCTTACTGGCAACCTGTCTTTTACTACTTTGTCCTCCATCATAAAATGGTTTCATCAATTATAACTCCATTACCAAGAAGCATGGCTCCTTTTAACAGATTAAGTGGTGAATGGATAGTGGGGAACATAGCTCTAAGTAAAACCTTCAGCTTTTATTTTTTTAAACTATATTACATCTGATTTCACCAAATACTTCATGGCACTCGGGCTTCTCTTCCTCTCTCTCTCTCTCTGTCTCTCTCTGTCTCTGTCTCTCTCTCTTTCTCTCTCTCTATCTCTCTTCCTCCCTCTCCTTCTCTTTCCCTTCCCCCTCTCTCTTGTTCTGCTTCTATACCTTGCTCACACTCTCCTTCCCTCACTTTCCTCTTTACCTTTCTCTCCTTACTCCTGGCTGACTTACACAGATTTTCCCAGTGTTTCCTTCATTTAATATAAATTTTGGATAAGTTTTCTTTCTTAGATATTACACAGTTTTCACTCTGACAAGTATTACCCAATTAAAATAGATAAAAATAACATACACCAAATATAGAATTATTCATAAATTTCTGATTAAATACAGCATATTAAAGATTGGTAGAGGTTAATTACAATTTGATTTATAGACACGCCTATGAAGTAAAGTTGTAAAGATCAATCTTGCTAAGGATTGCAAGGAAGAGAGCAGATTAAGATGGCCAGAGACTAACAACAGATTTCCCTGTGTCCCCTTCTCTCAGTTCTCCCACTATGTGTCAATGCCACACCCTCCACCTGATCAAGCAGCTTGAAAGTTCTTTTATACTGTGAATTGCATCATCTCCCATGTCTCTATGTCCAGGAACAATCACTCATCTGCTTAGTCAAAAAATGTATCTTTGGGGCTGGAGAGATGGCTTAGCTGTTAAGGAAACTGCCTACAAAGGAGAAGGACCCGAGTTTGATTCCACAGTGGCCACATAAAGCCAGATGCACAAGGTAGAGCATGTGTCTGGAATTCATTTGCAGCTGGAGGCCCTGGTGCACCCATTCATTCTCTCTCTCTCTCTCTCTCTCTCTCTCTCTCTCTCTCATAAAGTATTTTTTAATCTATCTTTAATAGCAACAAACAAGTTTCATTAACAAACAAAAGGACAAACAATATAGTGCTTGTGAATAGCTAATGGCCTTCATAGACAACTTACTTTGAAACAAGGTGGAGATCAGATATAAAATTGACCAAGCATACATGATTCACTGTAAGCATATCTTAGGTCAGGCAAGTTATTTGGTTTTCCTAAACCTTAGCTTTATTGTCTATAAAAAATAAATCCATCTCATAAAAGACTTGTAAAAGTTAAGCAAAATATTAGGTTTTAAAAAAAACTTTCCATACCTCATATCAACTGTTCAGTACCAAAATAAATTCAAATACCCATAGAAATAACATCAAAATAACAGTGAAAATTAATTGGAAATCAAAGAAACATTATCAAATGATGTCATCCTTTGTTTTTATTTATGTCCATTTCTCAAACTAGAGGAAAGGGTTCATCACTGCAGGGGTGCTCTTATGGTTAATCTTTTTAAAATATGTATTTATTTGAGAAAGAGAGACAGACAGACAGAGACAGAGAGACAGAAAAGGCATGCCAAGGTCTCCTGTCACTACAAACACTCTCCAGATTATGTGCCACTTTGTGCATCGGGCTTTATATGAATACTAGGGAATTGAACCCTGGTAATCAAGCTTTGCAAGCAAGTGCCTTTAACTGCTGAGTCATCTCTCCTGTCCCTCTGCTAGTTAGTCTTAATTGTCAACTAATCTGGCACCAACTAAGTCATGCCTCTGGTTTGTGTCGACATTGCCAAGAAGAATTAACTGAAAACACACTCTTCCCCCAGATTGGGCAGCAACACCCCACCCTCACCAAGCCTCCCACCTCATTCTCCCACCACCTCACCCCACCTTCTACCACATCCCTTGGCCCAGGAATAGAGATTGGAGGACAATGCATATTCATGCACCTAGGGCTGTTCTTCCTGCTGCCAAGTGTATCCATTCTGCTCTTATTGCTGTCATTGTTGTCGTCATGCCTTGCTGACATCAAACACCAGCGTCTTATGTGGTGACCCTCCAAAAACTTTCCAGGTCTTCAGCACCACATTGGAACTGCTGAGGCATCCAGCTCTGTAGACAAAGCAGCTACCAGGACCTAAGCCTTTCCAGTGTGCAGACAGACATTCTTGGACGCCCTAGTCCCTATTGGCTGGAAGCCACTCTAGTAAGTCTGCTCCTAATTATATACATATGGTCTATTTGGTTCTGTTCCTCTAGAGAACACATATGGAGAAGAGCTAAAAACATTTGTGGGGCTGGAGGGATTGATCAGGGTGTAAAAGTGCTTGCTCTGCAAACATGTTAGCCAGAGTTCAGATTCCAAGAACTGTGGGACCCTACTGAAAGGCATGGAAGACATAGGGTTAAAGGAAAGTTGAAACTGGCCTGAAACCCCAATTATCTCATCCTGAGACCTGCAGGAGTTTGGCTGTCTCCTCCCTTCCTAAACTCCAGCCACCTCTTGGGCCCCAGCAAACCCTGGCAAGTCCAGGCACTTCAAGGCCTGAGTTTATTGAAGTTCACATAATTCAGCTATAAGGTGATAATAAGCCTGGTCAATGAGAAAGTTTGAAGGTCACAGCTCCTCTACAGCCACTGCCATTGTTACATGCCTAAAGTCACGTAACTCCTGCCACTTAGGGCTGAGAAAGTCCCCCCAACTTATCTATGCAAACCAGGCATAGATAGGTTACTGCCCCCTGCCAATCCTTTCATGAAACATCCACAGACCATTTTGCCCCCTCCAATTCCCTTGATGCATATCCGCTTGCCTCTCCTTTTCCTTCTGAATAAAAACAACCCTACCTAATTTAATAAATGAGCCCTTCACTGCAAGTTTCTCCTGGGTGTATATGCCCATTTGCTCACCGCTGTCCCAAGACTCTGTCCACCTAGCTGGGTGGATGAACCAGGGTGTTAGTGTACAATGACCCCCAAGTAAACCACAGACAAAGGACCTACATAGCATACACACACATAAATAAAGCAGGCATCTGTAAACTCCAGATTTCTAATGTCTAGATAAGAACTGGAGACAGGAGAATCCTGGATGCCTGGTTTATGTAGCAGTAAACAACAAAATGGACTCCACTTCAAGCAAAGTGGAAAGTGAGGACTAACACCTGAAATAGTCTTTGTACCATGTGCACACTTACACAAATACACATACATCATGCATGCACATACGCAAATATGCATACAAGCACATAAACACATGTAACAAAAATATGGTTTAAACAAATAATGTGTCTCAGAAGGGCATATAGATCTAATTCATTCTTTTCAGCATGAAATAGAACTCAAACACTTTGAAAGGTAGGATATATACAAAAATTATCGAATATATATGTCAGTTAAGCTAATTACAGTAAAGAAAATATCAGTTATCTAGTAATTTACCCTGATATGTAAGACTCCATTTAAGACATTTCATTGGAATTAAAGATTTTATATGAAGAAGTATCCTTAGTTATTTCCTTTTATTCTGTTAGTTGGCAACTGATTTGCATATGTTATAGGGTAAAATATAATATGATTTATGAGCATATATAAAAGAATTAAGCCAAGCTAATTAATGCCTCGCAAGCAATTTTTGTGGAAGAACATATTCACTCTCAGAAATTTTGAAATGTACAGTTACTAAAAATATTCGTTATGCTGTGTAATATTTAAAAAAATGGCCTCCCTTCTCTCTGAGAGCTGTGTCTTTTCTCCACAATCTCTGCATTCTTTTCACTCTCTGGCCTCAGCATCCAACATTCTGTTGTGTTCCTGTCCATCGGATGGTTTCAATATCCATATATAGGTGAGATCTTGCACTTTCATCTATTTACCCTGGTTTATGTTAAATAGCACATTTTTCAGTATTTTTAGAAATGATGGAATATTTTTAAAGAGATTTATTGTCCCATTTTTAAACATGAACAAATATACATGCATATGTTTAAATATATACATTCATACATTTCTTCTGTATTTATTCACCTATTGGTAGACACAGACAGGTAAAGTCCCTGACTTGGGTATCATCAATAGTGCTACACTCAGCATTGAAGTATGGCTATCTCTTTGAAAACTAGTTTCAAATACTGTGGGTAAAGAAGTGAGACTGCTGTATTATATAATTCTTTTTATTTATTTTATTATTTATGTTTAAATGTCTTTATTATGAATAAGTTTATATGAGCAAATCTTGTGAATGTGTTCCTGTTTCCCTCCTCTCTGTCTCTTATCTGCTGGTGTATTTCCTCAGTGAGCATTCTGAAGCATAATTCTTTATTTTAGTTTTTCCATGGCACTTCCATTTTCAATAACAACTGTACTAACATTTCAAACAACAGTTTACAAGGGTTTTCTTTTTCTGCACCCTGATACACATAATTTTGGATGATTTTCATATGAAGATAACTTTGTGGTTTTTAAAATATTTTGATTTATTTGAGAGAGAGAAAGAGAGAGAGAGAGAGACCATGACTGCAATGAACATGCCACTTTGTGCATCTGGCTTTATGTGGGTACTGGGAATTTGAACCCAGGCCAGTAGGCTTTGCAAGCAAGTGTTTTTAACCTGAGCATTCTATTCAGCCTTTTTGTGAATTTTGTATACTAGGAAAAAGATTTTTAAACCTATGATTTTTTAAAAAAATTATTGCGTGAATAAAACAAAAATAGCTGCAATAAACACATCTTAGAAAGAATTTGGAAAGAAGAGAAATAAAAATGAAGTATAGGCAGCAATATATAAATAATTCACATAAAGAAAAAAACAAAAGGCTTAAAAGCATACCAAAATGTGATCAATATTCCTTTTTACATTATTTTTATTTTCATTTATTTATTTGAAAGCAGAGATAGAGAGAAGAGAGAATGCCAGGGCCTCCAGGTGCTGCAAATTAACTACAGACACATGGCCACTTTTGTGCATCTGGCTTTACATTGGGTACTGGGGGATCAAACCCAGGTTGTCAGACTGCAGCAAACACCTTAACCACTGAGCCACCTCTCCAGCCCTTACATTTTATTAAAACTTTAATACATGAATAAATGATTATCTATCCTACTTAACTCTTTTGTCTCTCCCCAACCCCATCATTCCACTGAAGACCAACTTTATTCCAAGCGGCCCTTTCATTTTGATGCCTCATTCCTTTTGCTCTCTCTGTCTTCCATTTGAAATTCTTGGTAGGCTCAGAACAGTTCAGGGTTTCTTATGTTCTTTCCACCCCCTCTTCCAAAGTGCTCCCTGAGTCCTGATGTCTGTGATACAGATGACTCATTCACTGCGGAACCCTGGATTTATCTTCTTCTCATCATCTTGATGAATCTCCAATCTCCCTAGTATTCACAGACATGTGTAAAAAGAACCCTTTCTAACCAAAGGTGAGAACAGTAGTAATCAAAGGGCATAAACACATATTCAGAAGGCATTGTTATGGGCATAATGTATCCACTTAGTGGAAGTACAGAGAAAGCGTCTCTCTAGAGTCTATACCCTTCCAAGCCATTAGCTTTTGACTTGGTTTTCAGTACCAGACATGAATTGTCTCCCACCTAGAAAGCCTCAAATTCAGAGAGCAGTTGGTTACCTCATAATTTATGGGCACATCTTGCCTGATTAGCTGATTGATTGTGCAGTTTTCAGGATCCACTGCTTGTGAAGACCCTTGATGACTTTTTCTCTGACTCCCCCACCCAGCATGCAACAGAGCACTTTCCATCACTAAGGCACAGAGCCAGCCCAGTTCCAGCTTGATTTCTCACTATCCTGTGACTGCAGCATGTCCTGGCTTCCATAATAAGGTCTTGCCATCGAGCTCTGGTGGGTAGCCAAGAACATTAGCAATAGCCTGCATTGTTTTGAAGATCCAGTAGTGGTTTTTCTTAATTACTAAATGAGCAAAACTGATGATGGTTATCATAGATCAGCTTTTGGGAGAAAAGACACTTTCACAGTTGACTTGTAGGAAAGTAATTTGGTGTGATTTTTCTCAGAAGATCTGATTAAATGTTGAGTATGTAGCCTCATTAGTCAAGATTGTCCTTAAACCAAAACAGGGTCATCAATACACATAATATATTAATATTGCATTTAGAATCTGTTGAAAGATATTTTATGCATATGACTTTTGAAAAGTACTAATCATAAAAAGTCATTTTGCCTTCAGCAACAACACACAAAGAAGAAAAAAAAACTGGCTACCTCTTGTGCAACTCATAACCTCCTATCCCATGGGCTGATGCAGTATGTCCACAGAAGAGGGCCTCCAGTGGGTTGGGAACAGGGAGGAGGGAAATGGGGGTACCATCACAAGACTTGCTCATACAATGTATCTAATTATTGACATTAAGATTATATATTTATATATATATATCAGATAAATTTAGATTAGATGCCTTAGACGATTCCATAATGTCTCTATCATGACTAATGCTTCAATAAACACAGGTATGCAGGTATGCAGGCATGCCTATGGCATGCTGACTCTGATTCTGGTAGACATGTTACCAGAAGTGATTGAGTTAGATCATATGTTAGTTCTATTTTCAATTTATTGAAGTATTTGCATATAGAATTTCCATATGGGATAGAATAATTAACACAATCACCAAAAATTGTAGAAAGGTTCCATTTTTCCCATAACCCAACTCATATCTGTTAGGGTTTATTTTCCTGATCACAGATATTCTAACTGGGGTGAGATAGGATCCATATGTAGTTTTAATTTGCATTTATTTTATAGCTAAGAACATTGAACACTTTTTAAAGAAATTACTGCCTATTTTTATATTTCCTTTGGAAGTCTGGCCATTCAGTTTATTTATTGATGTGATAATTTATGGGATTTGGGTTGTTTAATTTTTGCCCCTCTGTATACATTCTAGATATCAATTCCCTGTCTTGTGTATAGTCAAGAAGACATTATTACATTCTATCGACTGTCTCTTTTCTTTGGTGATTGGTTCTTCATGTGCAGCAGCTTTTTATTCCCATGTGATCCTATATGTCAATTTTTGTGGGCTTATTTCTGGTGCTAGTACAATCCTTTTCAAAAACCTTTGGCTTCTCTCTATATCTTGGAAAGTTTACCTGTGTTTTCCTCTAGAAGTTTCAAAGTTTCTCCTCTTTTGATTTTTGAGCAGAGTGAGAAACATGGATCTAGTTTCATCCATCCATTCATTCATTCATCCTTTCTTTCTTTGTGTGCATGTGTATGTGTATGTGTATGTTTGAATACATGTAGGCACATATGTTTATGGGTACATGTGCACATGAATGCAGAGGCCAAAGGTTGATATAAATGTCTTCTTTGATCCCTCTCCACCTCACTTACTGAGACAGAGTCCCTCTTTTGAACACAGAACTGGATAAATCAATTAGTCTAGCTAGCCATCTTGCCCCACGGATTACTTGTCTCTGTCTCCAGGATGCTGAGATTACAGGTGTGCAACCACACACTCCTGGCATACATAGCTTGAGTGCTAGAGATCTGAACTTTGTTCTCATGTTTGGGTAGCAAGTGTTTTATCCAATGAGCCTGAGTTTCATTCTTTAACATAATGATATGTGGTATTCCCTGTAACCTCTGATATAGAGACCCTTCTGCCTCCACCTCTTCAGCAATATCCTACCAGCGTGTGCCACCACAACCGGCTAAGCCCTGGCTAGAGATACCTCCCACTCAAGGGGAGGGGGGCTATGGAGCTTGCCTGAAACTGTCACAATGGGAGTAATAAAAGAATTTTGGGTTATTTATTTGAATTGATACATAGGAGTTTTGAGTCATTGAACTAAATAAGGAAAGGCGATAAAGATTTTAGAGACATTCAAGAAGACAAAAATGCTGGCTACAGAAAATCAGCATGGTCTCTGGTTACATGCAAAGCAAATATTCATCTGGAGATTCATATACAGCAAAATCACAAAATGGCACTTATCAATGACACCTTGAATTAGTTATATGAGTTTTTATATGAATATTTTTCATTTATTTGAGAGAGAGGAACAGAGATAGAAGGAACACCTCAGGGCCTCTTACTGCTGCAAACAAACTGCAGGAAGACTCATCCATTAGTGTATGGGATTTACATGGGGACTGGGTAATCAAACCCAAGCTGACAGGCTTCAGAAGCAAGCACCTTTAACCACTGAGTCATCTCCCCATCCTGTGATTTGAATGTCTTAACTTTTAGATTCATAAATTTCTGACGCTAATGCCATGACATTACTTACTGGCCATCTGCTTTCTAAATCGCTCAGTTGTATTTTCCCATTTCGAGTGTCATCCCTTCATTTCTCTTTCTGTTTCTCCATATGAGAAACAGCCCAAATTTGAACTTAAATTGTTACAATGGTAATGGTGACCCACTACAGTTTTAGGTCATATCTCTTAGTTATTCTGTGCCTTCTCATTTTATCTTCTAAAATGTGTCATCATGACCTTGACCTTCTAGCCTCCCCAGATATTCTGTGAAACTCATTATGCCATTCATATGACATAGAATAATTATTTGGGTCAAGACATAAACATTTCCTATCCATGACACTGTATTCTGTCATAATATTTTCCTAATATCTACCAAAGGAGTTTTATTTTTGTAATCTAAGAAACAAAGTTATTCAATGACATTTTAAAAATGTATTATTTCTATTTGAGACAGTTTTCTCCAAAAGAAACAAACAAATTAAACTAAGCAGACCCAGCTGTCTACTTGACTTCTCAAGTACTGGAGGTACTATTGCAGAAAATGATTGTTTAAATCATGGGTTTTCCAGCCCAGAATTCAATTATGAATGCTCAACCTGTCAGCTGCTACTTAAAGGTGCATTAGTGTTATCATGATTGAAAGGGGGTAAAAGGGTTTACTCAATGTCAAATGTGAGCAAACTTGAATGACTTTGAAAGCTTTGTTTTTAACAGAAAATAGCTTATATAACCTTGCTGGAGTATCCATGCACAACATGGAATGTCTTCCATTGTATTATTCAGATGGAAAAGCAGCTCTCTCTGCCTTGTCCCCAGTTAACTATATCACTGCTGCATCCCAGAGCCCAGAAAAACATCTGGATAGTAATGTTGACTGACTGACATGATTCTCATTCCACACAACAGATCAGGATGTGCTGAGGCATTAGGTATTCATCATAATATATCACCTTAGGGGGAAAAAGAAGAAAAAGGAGAAATTGTTTAAGATGCCAGATGATGGCAGTTAAAGCCTTTAATTTGTTATGCATCAATATATTAAGCTTTTCTCATAAAAGTGCTATACCAAAATAAAATGAGAGAATGATTTCAAGCAAAACAGAGGGTTATTAAAAGGTGGAAGAAATAGTTTTAAATAATTCATCTATTAATATTTTTTTACCTCTACCAGGAAACTGGGTGTTCACTACCTGTCCAGGAAGGTTTTTCCTATTTAACTCAAAAGGTTCAAAGTCAATATCTTAATAACAACCAAACTAACAAGTCAAATTGTCATAGTGAACATTTTCTTCTTATCATATAAAATAAAAATATAAAGTTAACAATTCTCATGCTGAAGTCAGGGGGAAAGAGAAAAAGGAGAGGAATAAGATTAACCTCTAGCAAAATGACAAACAAAATGTGTTCATATGGTTATGGACCCAAGTTAATTAGTTCAATATGATATATAAGTGTAAGAGGATTAACTTTAATTAGAAATTTACTTTTAATAAATATGTAACATAATTATAATAAGTAATTAACATTTTTAATTTAAATATGCCTTACCAGTCACTCACAATAGACTGCATAAAGTTTTTCATTTGTGCCCTAAAATTATTTCTGTATCCCTCATTCCATGTGTATTTTGCAGAAACCTCCACATTACTAGCAACTCACTTCCTTATTATCAGAATTTATTTTTATTTTTGTCATGCTCATGACAGGACAAATTATTTAGTCACGGTATTCTAAACAAATCTCCTTATTATTTCATTTTGTTACACCCAGTGATTCTTAGCTTCTGGGTTGGTTCCTTCCAGTTAAAGATGTTGAAGACTAATAAATTTTAAATAAATCTTACATTTCTTCAAGACAAAGTGAACATAGATGAGCAACTGTTTCTAGATAGGATGTTTGAACAATTTAAATGATAACAAACCTTTCAACCATTTAATCATTTTAAGATACTCTTGGCCAATAATTGTAATGAAGCAAACAATCCAAAATGTATTAATCCACTAGGTCATTTGATAAGATAATAACACAGCTTCAAGCCAGATGGTCAGGTGAGTTGAGATAGGCATTTGCTTTAAGGACTGGATTAAACTTTGTTGGAGGCACAGGATATACAACAGTCTAAAGAAAGCTAGCATAAGAATTTACGAAATATCTGCAGGTAGATAAAAATGTAAAACACACATACCTAGTGCTAAAATGCATTAGAGAAAGGGTCTGAAATCCCTCTTTGAATTTATAACAAGTCATCATTCTTACTTTTCAGGGATAAAAGGACTGTGTTGACAATGATAGTCTTCCTCACGACATAGAAGAGATAGCAATCCTGGAACCCACATGTTGAAAGCCTACATAAGTGCACTAAATAAATCCCCCCTCCTCTGAAAAGCATCTCTTTTCTACTGAGAGGCAAGAAAATCAAGCGGATTAACCATGTTCATTTGGGAAATTGTTTGCTCTAGAATATTCCATGATGTCAGCCCATTCTGCTAATGAAACATGATAAAAATGTTGACTGTCCTAAATTTAAATTTTGAAATAATTTGTGACCATAGAGGTTTGTAAGTCTATTTAGTGTATGAGTGCTCACATTTTCATCTTCTATTCATAGACTTTGGATAAATCCCCTTAAAACTAGGTGGTGGGGCCTGGGAGGGCTGTGGCTATTTTAAATTTGTACTAGTTTATCTCTTTCAAGAGTTTTGAATTTTTTCAATTTTCCTCACCCCAGTAAATCAAATTCCTATTAGTGCAAATTACTGTGTAGCTTTTCTCAGGGCTGAAATTGGCAACCAGTTCATTTGACTATCATACAAGGCTACTATCAAGCGTGAGAGTCCACATTTCAGCTGTGTCACCGTACTATATAATGCCCATATTTTAAAATGCAATATATTATAAAGTAAATTACTATTGTGTCTTAACCAGTAATAATTAAAAGCAAGTTTTAAAAATAACATCAATCACACTGTGTTAAAGGAAAATATATAAGAAAAAAGGATAACTGAAAAGTGACCAATAATAAAAAGTATGAAATAATTAGGGTCTTGTTAAATTCTAATGAATTAATTCGGCTGACACAAAGTCAAGCCATGATCAAACTTTTCCTATGTTGAGTTATTTAACATAATACATGTTTAAATAGAAGTCCATGACACTGGTACTACTGTCTTTATTTCATCTTACACATGAAGACAAAGTGTGGGTGAAAGTAAGCTATTTGTACAAAGCAATTTGATATTTAAATAGTAAAATCTCAGCCCATTGCTTTGCTGCCCCTTTGTTTTCTGAGTCCATGTGCTTAATCACATGCAAGCAATGCCTTTAGTGCAGCTGGATTATAGTATGAAGGATTATTCAATGTTTTGTTCTCATTTATTTTCGTGTTCTCTTTTATCTTGTGATACAGTTCTGTGTTAGTTGTGTGGCATAAAGTTGTTTATGACACAAGCAATAAAACACTGAATGTCAGACACATGAGGTCCACATCTATGCAGAGTCTGTGCCTGTGGACCTCTTGACTAGCTTCTATGGCAAAGCAGGTGGTCCAGCCATGGATGGGAGGGATAAGTCCATGGGATGGAGTCAGGCTCAGTCAGTCCACACATGTCACATTCAGCTTGAAAAACAACCTCCTCACACACCTGCTCCCACTGCTGGGACTCAAAATATCACTGATTTTGAAGAATATGATGAAGAAAAGTTGATTTATACTGTATAAGCAAGGATACATAAATGTCAGTGGAAGCAATCACGGAGAGAATTAAACTTGAAACTGTCTTCCTTCAACCTGAGCTCCAATTGTCTCCAATTGTCCAGAGGAGAAGATGGGAGAAGATAAAGCTCTGTTTACTGAATATAATACAAATTTCATTTGGAAAATCCAAAAATTAGGTGACATTACACTTTCTGCTACTAAGCATATAATAATTTTAAATAGAATTAAGCTGGGCATGTTGGTGTGTACCTGTAACCACAGCACTAAAGAGACAAAAACAAGACATGAGTTTGAGTTAATCTTGGGTGATGGGTGACATAGCTGGGGCCTGTGACCAAAAAAAAAAAAAAAGAGAGCAAGAAATTACATAGAGATAGAAAAATACAGTCAAAACATATGCACAAAGAGGGTCAGGTGTGCTGGTTCAGTCTGTAATCCAATCATTAAGCAGGCTGAGGCCTGTGGATTTCTTTGAGTTCCAGGCCAGCCTGAGCTACATAGTGAGTTAAGCCTGGGCAGAATGAGACTATATCTCAGGGAAAAATGCACATAGATCTACAGAACTTATGTAATCATATAAAATATACCTTTTACTTGGCTTGATAGTGCATACTAACTCCAACATTCAAGAATCTTGGGCAGGGTGGTGATGCGTTCAAAGGCAGGATGGGCTAGAGTGAGGCCTTGTATTAAAAAATTAGGAAAGATAGAGAGGAAGGGAAGGAAAGGAAGGAAAGGTGTTATCCATAATATCATGGGGTTATGGCATAGATGGATTATCACAACTGTAGATAATGTGGAGCATTTTGAAGTAAAGCATAGAAAGGAAAGGGGAATGAATAAGGCACTTAATGCTAAACAGATACTTTAAAATAATTTCCTGAACTTAACAGCAAAGGGGTAGAGGGTTCCATATTAATAACCTGTTTTCTTTCAAGCCCTCATACAAAGGGAACAAGGACATATACTTTCAATCCGGAACAATGTCTTCATTTCTACATCAGTTATCCATCCATCAGCTGTCAAAGACGTCACCACTTACATTCCCCAAGTAAGTATTTGAGAGGACAACTACTAAAAGGTGTCGTGATTACCAGCTCATGGATGCAAACAAAAGAAAATAAATGGCAAGAATATACGTGAATGCAATTCACATAACTGACTCAATGAACTCATTATCAAATAAAGGAAAATTGATTGTTAACTATATTCTAAGAAGAAAGAAGAGCAGACAATCCCTTCCATGTTCATCCAAAGTCAGTTTCATGTTTCACTACTTAACAGAAACTTTGAGATTTAATCATGCTAATAAGAAGAGCAAACTTTCTTAGCCTTTGCAAAGCTTTATGTAATTGATGCTAGTATTAAAATAGGTTGTCAAATATCCATAAGTTCATTGCAATATTCTGTGCACTATGGAGAGTTTTGTAAAACTAATCAAGTTTACAAATGATTTTACTCTGTAATTGGTTTCCTATCTGTTATAAGATCCCTTTGCTAAAAAAAAAGTTGGGGAAAAATTTTTTCAGAGGTATATTAGCGAAGAGTACCAACTTCTACAGTTATTGTCATACACACCTTAATATAACCAAGCTGCCTTCAGTAGAAAATCAATATTATGCAAAATGGTTTTTAAAAGTGGAAAGACACAAAAAACAAAGAAACTCAACTGCTCATGGACTCCCATTATCAGTGATGGAATGTCATTACCAAGGAGGGTCTTCAACCAGCTCTTCAGAGCATTCCTGGATGAATAAATAAGTATTTGTGGTAGGAGAAAATGGCTGTGTTTTTGCTAATGAATTAAGAAGTTAAGGCTAAGCTTCTTTATAAACTGGAAGAAGAGTTTTTATTAAGTGGATTAACTGCATTAATGCTTTTCGCTGCATTAATCTTCCTTATCCAAACCAAGCAAGTTTTAACAAATGAAAATATAACAATGTTCATCTTCAACAGCAAAACATTGTTTTAATTATTAAAAAGAGAGAAGACATTTACTCAACCCATCATATTATAAGGCTGGGAAGCAAATGCTTTTCTCTACATTCCCCAGTGAGTACAATACTGATTATCTTGGCTTTGAGATATTTGAGATATTTCTAAAGCCCAAATTATTGGAAACATATCATCTAGGTAGGAAAGTAAAATGTTTATATGTTTATAGTTCAAATATCAACTTGAGCAATTTGTTTCTACAAGCTATTTATTGATTTACAGGGATACAAAAGTTTTATATTTATTTTTCCTTTAGGATAAGCATTGGAAAATGTCTGCATATGATTCAGCATATCCTCTGAATTATTATTCTGTGATGAAAAAGAGGGAAACATAGACAAATATTTTGCATGTTTTAACATAGTAAAACAGTACATAAAATGAAATTTGTTAAAAAGAAGCAATCTTTCCAGATTCAGGAAATATGTGATTATTGCCAATATGATAAAAATTATTTTCACTCAACACAGAAAACATTAATTTTTATTAAAAATTTTGTAACCCTCAAATCTTAAAGGAATCTACCATTAAATGTGAAATATAAGCATTTTAAGTTCTGGGTACACAAGAATAGCAAGCATCTGTTTTTATTCAACTTTATAGAGAATGTCCTATCAAATTTTAGACAAAAACTTTTAATGTATAAGAATTAGAAAAAAGTGACACTTTTTATGTTCAAATTCCTAGAAGAAATGAAACCTCAATTTATGATCAGAAAATGATTAGATCCCATTATGAGATTTCTGCAAGGTGATAGATTCCTAACCATTATACACAACTGAGAGACAAGCAAATGCATAGGAATGCTTATGTAACACTATTATGTGAATTATCTATCACTGATTCACAAATTATTCAAGACTCAGCTGACAACAATAGTTTATTCTCTCATAGACACTGTGGCTAGCTGATCTTCCCTTTCTGATGGCAATCAGGATGTTGGCCAACTTGCTGTCACCTGAGGGCTCCACAGGAGATGGTCTACTTCCAAGTTCCCTCAAGTGCTTCCTGGCAGGACCCAGCTCCTGGATAACTGTTGGAGAGATGTCTCCCTTGGTTCCTTGCCACATGGACTTCATCAGAATGATGTGCTAGAAAGCCAGACCAGGTGCACATGTCACATCAGCACAAAGGTTATAGCCATTTTTTTCTGAAAATGAATATCAGTAAATAAATTCAGAGATATCTAGGGAAATAAGTATAGTTTCCTATTTTCCTTGAGAATTTGACAGAGAACAGACAATAATCTCCAAATAAATGTTTCTTCCCTTTTTTTAAGACAAGGCTTCATACTGTAACCCAGACTGGCCTCAAACTTGGGTCAGTATTCCTGCCTCAGTCACTTAAGGGCCAGGGTTACAGATATGACTCATCCTGTCTGACTTCCAAGTAAGTGTGTGTGTGTGTGTGTGTGTGTCTGTGTGTGTGTGTGTGCGGGTGTGTGTGTGTAGTCTAGTTTAGTCTCAAGGACAAGGGCTAACAAGTGTCTATCAAGTAAGTTTTTGTTAAGAGAATGACTACATTATGAATCACTCAACTCTGTACTATTTTGAGAGGCCAGTTGCTAAAGACAGAAAGTGCTCAAAGCAGCCTGAATACCATGTTATCATAAAGACAATATCTAGTGCTTTTAGTAACAACAGAGGCAATAAAAGCATGCACTATCTCCTCAAGGCCTAAGAAGGTGACATTGCCTTTATCTCCCAAAACAAAATTCACTCTGTGTGATGGTTAGGTTTTGTTGTCAACTTAATCTTTTGAAATATCTTAGGTGGGTCTCTGAGGATGTTCACAGGAAGGCAGCCCTATCAGTATGGGGCAGGATGTAAGGAAGCAAAGGGAAGCTAGAAATGAACAACCCTTCCTGGGAGGGCAGTGCAGGAAGGAAATTCCAGAGATTTGGGAAGCCAACAAGTCTGGAATAGGGATGCAAGACCCCTCCCTAAGTCTATATAAAGGGGAAGAAAATTTCTCTCCCTTCGATGGGCCTGCCTGTTTGCTATTCTCTGTGTATGGTGTTAGTGACGGGTTTTCTCTCTCTGCTTGGACCTGTGAAAGAGGGGGCCAGCCTCTTTCACCATTATGAAAATTCCTCTGGATGTCTAACTTCAATAAACCTTTCTTCCCATAAACTGTGCCTGGTTTGGAGAAACATCCCAGCAGCATGTGAGCTGACTGCGACACACTGTAAAACAATGGTCCTCTTAACCCGTGCAAGTATTTTACACACTGTATTTAAAGTCTGCCTTGATCTTATACCAATCCTACAAAACAGTCATTACCATTTCTTACATAAAAAAAGTTCACAAAGTTTATGTAACCAGGTATTTAGCTACTAAGTACTAGAACCAAGTTACCAAGTTCCACATATATTTTTTTTAATTTTTTTTTCTTTATTGTCCATAATGAGTTACATTGTTTAGTGGGCCAACAATGAGTTGTTATCCCCAATTCCCCGTTGCCCCCCTTCCCCATCCCTAGTCAGCTGGATATCCTCCTCCAGCTGTATCAGTCTTTGTGGTAGGGGACCATGGATAGACCAGTCTTCAGCCGGGTTCTCATGAACCAAGTGTGTTGTTACTGAGGGTTGCCAAATCTCTGATATTCTCCCCCACCACGGCTCTCACAATCTTTCCGCCCCCTCTTCCCCTCAGTTCCCTGAGTGGTGGTGGGTGAGTATTAAGGCTGCTTTAATGTTGTGAGCTTAGGGGTTTTTGTGTTGGGATTCGTTGGTTTCTGTCTCACTGGCTTATCCTTTGTTGATTGAATGGCTATGGCTGTGGGTCCCTTGTTCATCCAATCATTCTCTGTGGGGTTCCATATGGATCCTCCACTGTATGACTGTGGTGGCTCATCTCTTGCCAAGATCTCAGCTTTCTGCCTGCAGTCGGTTGGTAGGGTTATATGGGCCACAGCTCTCTCACTGTATCCTGAAAAATACAAACACAATCTCCATCGGAGAATGAGATCAGTATCGGTTAACAAATATACACCATTCTGGATTACCTAGCTTCTATTTTTTAGTATCCTCCCTGGCAGTCGCTCACGTAGTGCATCTTTTCTTGGGAGCCCAAGAGTATGAGATCCGGTGCATATCGCCCTGAATCCCCAGTTCCAATCAAGGGTTCCCCCTCACTGAGTGGAATATTTGGCCGAATTTAATAACTGTTGATTGCCTCCCCCAGGCCCAGGCTCCTCCATTGCACAAGTGCTCCTTTCTTGGTTTGCTTTTCTCTCTCAGTAGGAGGTGTGGTCAGCCTCATGGCCGCAGGCTGTGTTTCATGTCAGTGGTCTGTTTACTCCAGCTGTCGTTGTTCAGCTTCCCCTGGCAGCTTGTGTAGTTTCTTCCAGCACTGCACTAACTGCCATCTGGGGTTGGTTACCATTCCAGACCTCGAAGGGTCTCTCGATGCTGATCAATGGTATTCTGTGGTTTCTTCAGCAACAGGGTTTTGCCTCAGGCCTGGGGAGAGCATTCAAGAGCCTTGACAGAATTCTGTCTTGTTTTTGTAACCTCATGGGTCACTTTGGTCAACAGCTCAGTGAGGGAAGGAACCAGTGGCCTGGACCTGGGGCTGTCAGACTGCTCAATTGTTCACAGACTTAGACATTCTCCCCTACTACTCATGGCCCCTCTTACCAGTTGACGCCCACTACTTACTCTTTAGGTTACAGTATGCTTGTGAGAATTTTATGTTTTTGAACCTAATTTGGTTTATCCTCATGTTTGTCTTAGCTTACAAATCCTGAAGAAGTGCAAGAGAACAAGTCTTGATGTACAAGTGCTTAACAAGACTCCATTTGTTTTCTAGTTTAGAATCTAGTTTAGTTAAAAGAAGTCACATACTAGGGCTTAGAAAAGTATTACTCAATAGTGAGGCATAAAGAGGGGAAATTAGTACAGCTAAAGTAACCACTGAGGAAGCACAAATAGCCAAATAAATGTTAGAGTAGAAATTTGGCTGCTCAAATTCTTGACCCTTCATAATGCTTTCAAATAATGAATTCATTATACAGCCACCCAGAAAATGAAGGGTTCCATCATTATTTTCTAATGTGCTGACCTAGTACACTAGAGTGGAAGTGGTGTGGACCTCTGTCTGTTTCCCCCATGTATATCTTATAGAACCACAAACATACATGATTTCCTCATAGAACAATTATAATATGAAGCTAAACTGTAATTTACTTTATTTATGGGAAAGGTATGACTAAATCTTCCAAGATTAGGTTAAAGAAAAAGGTGTATGACAACTATTAAAACCAAATTATATAGTTAAGGGTTGCATAGGACAGCAATTATTTTATACTCAGCATCAAGAAAAATCTCTAACAGACTCTCTGTGCCTCAAAATTTCATCTAGAAATCTGGCACTAAGTGAATCATAAAAAAACAGTATAAATTCACTGAAAAACAATTGGCAAAATTATGTTGCATATCTTACTAACTCATTTGAATTAATATTAGGAGGTAGGCTGCTTGAAAGTGGTAAACTGAAGTGAAGAGAGTTTAAAGTATCACCAACAGTGCATTTATCTCTGCCACATTGAATGCAGGTAATGGCAAGGTCATATTTTTCCCTCTATAAACTTTTGGGGAGTTAATCTCCAGCACAATGAAGTAGAGAAAGAACAACGGAATGAATCCTGTGTTCTAGCCCATGTGTCCCCAGCTATTAAGTATGCAAAATGAATTACATTTTGCATGCAAATTGAGATAGTTAAAATCATTTGTGCTCCCATTATTGCCTTTTAAAATAGACTTACTCTATACTAAAATGGTTAAAGGAAAAAAAGGGAAACCAAAACTTTCATGAGAAGCTAAGGCAGGAGAATCACGAGTTTAAGACTAATATAAGGTACATATTAAAGCCCTGTCTCAAAAGTGAAACCTATTCTCAAACCTGTAATCAGGATCTTATCATGGCAAAAGATTAAAACGTGATTTTTTAATCTGTTGTTCCCACCACTAAACCTTTTCCAGGAAAGGGCAGAGGAAACAGCAATATATTGAATCTCAAATCTGCTATCGCTTTGGAAGAGACTATTTTTCATTTAAGATATGCAGAAAGAAAGCCCAATGTAAGTATTATTTCCCATGTACCCTTTCCATTAAGATCTGGTAAAAAGTGACAGCCCCTTTTAATTCACACACCTCTTTCAACATGTAAAAACAAACAGAATAACATAGCTAGCTGTCTTCTTGGTCCTTTTAGTACTTTTATTTAGAAAATTTTTTTTCAGCTTATATGTCTGAATAAATCTTTGTTATTGAAATTCTCCTCTGCAGAACAACAGATGGCTAAAACACAGAAATGACACCTGCAGAAGGAGTTAAATAAAGAAGGAATATTCCCTAAATTTTGACTTCTTGTGGGTGCCAGCTGTGCAGATAGTAGCATGCAAAACAAGTGTGATCTACAATGCTGGTTTCCTTAAAACACCATGGGAAGTAGTTAGCACAGTACCTAGAGACTCATCAAATATTAAATCAGAAAGAATGGATGAGAACAACCATATTTGGTCATAACTTGCAGCATTTTTTAGTGCTGGGGAATTAGACTGGGACTATGCCATCTGTGGGCTTGTTTGAAGTACAAGTGCCACCATTGACCTATAATGATTTAACATTCCTCCTGGGAGAGCAGAGAGTGCAGACACATATGGGTTGGATTTGTACAGAAAAATAAAGGAACTGAAGTAAAATATGGAACTTGTTATTTGTGCACATTTAAGGTCAAGTGATATGACTCCTTATGGCCTTACTAAATGAACAGATTCAAGAGAATAATGCATGTTTTCTTGGCTTGTGGCTCAGTACTGTAGAATATCAAGTTTAATGTAGGTTTCTTGTATTGATATAATTATTTTTCATTCTGTTATCTCTATGCTTCACATTAAGTGCTCATTGTCATATTTCTTGAAGAGTTGCATGCATTATTGTGTTATGGTTATGTCCACTTGCTAACAGTATAAATCAGCACCTGAACTGTTTTATTCCAAATACATCACAGGATAAAATACAGAGCCGTAGTTAATTTTCCTACTAGATTTTAAAGAAGAGGGCATGAACTACTTAAAAGCTAAACAAAAATTGAATTAAATGCACTTAAACCTGAAAATAGCAACATTGCAGATCTGGGTAACTGGATCTTCTTTCTGTCATAAACATCCATTTTTAGCAACACTTCCTGAACAAATTGCCTTTG
The DNA here is from genome assembly GCA_004024765.1 of Zapus hudsonius. NCBI lineage: Eukaryota > Metazoa > Chordata > Mammalia > Rodentia > Dipodidae > Zapus > Zapus hudsonius. Next base: position 29,767 of record PVHP010009011.1, read on the forward strand.
GGAGAAAATAGAAACTATCTGAAAATCTTTTCTCTGGAAGAAAGCAACATAAAACTCCATGAAGCAAGAAGGAAATAAGGGATAAACTCTGGCAAGAAAACTTCCAGTGATGCCTTCAAAACAGAAAGAGATGCCTAGTTCCCACCTTCACATGCAAGAACAAAGGGATTGGTTCAAACATCCATTAACCCAATGTTTCTAAGGAAAAGGGATTTCCTCAGAAGAAATATGTCTGTATTGCTAATCTTGGACCCAATACCATCAAGCCACCTCGGGAAGAACAGAGGCAACAGCTTGGCTGACAGACAATGTCAATTCTTCCTACTCAGAACAGATTATGTAGACAAAATAAATCCAAACTCTCAGCTTCCCCCAGGGGAAAATATATGTTTTCCATGCCAAGAACTCCAAGTTTTCTGAGGATAGACAAAAAAAAAAACTAGCTTCTGGCCTCCAGTCTTGAAGTTTTTGAGGGCTGTGATGGCTATTCAGAAGACAAATTATTCCATATCTCCTTCCTTGAGGTCTGTCTGGTTCCAGGCATACAGATGTCAAAAGAGGTCCTTACCTCTCTCTGAGAAAATGGCCATCAGAAATGGAAGGTGCATTTCTTCCCTGTCAGGCCAATCTGTAAATACTAAGACAACTGGATGCTTATTGTAATGTACAGACAGCAGCAGAGTCAAGAAAAATAAAGATGCAGGCAAGTATGTTACAAAGAAATAAGATAAATCTCCAGAAAACAACTCAAATGGATATGATTTTCTTTTTGGAGAATTCAAATAGTTACCATAAAGTTGCTTACTGAGATCAAAATAATAATGAATAAAGAGAAAAATTTAGTAAAGTTTAGAGAACAACACAATGTACCAAACACAAACCACTAAGCTGATGAACATAATAAATACACAGAAAATTCATTATAGGAATTCAAGATAAGACTACACCCATCAGAGAAAATATCATTAAATATAAAGATGAGTCATTGAAATAATTCACTCAGAAGAGCAAAAGTAAAGTATAAGAGAGTAAATAAAATTTGAAATTTTGGAGTACCATCAAGTAGACCACCATATACATTATGGAAGTTTCAGAATAAGAAAGGACCAGAAAGCTTACTGTAAGAAATAGGCAGGCTGAGTTGGTCTGGTGCTTGCCTAGAATACACAAACCCTTGGGTTTGATCCCCAGCACTATAGGAAACCAAATGTGGTGGTACATTCCTATAATCCCAACACTGGAGAGGTGAGGCAGGAAGATCCAAAGTTCAAAGTCATCCTCAGTTACATAGATAGTTTGAGGCCAAGCTAGAGTAGATACTGTTAAGAAGAAACAGATGGGGAGAGAGAGAAGGAGGTTGGAGGGAAGGAAGGAAGGAAGGAAGGAAGGAAGGAAGGAAGGAAGGAAGGAAGGAAGGAAGGAAGGAAGGAAGGAAGGAAGGAAGGAAGGAAAAGAAAAACTAAATAAAAACTGACAATTTCTCAATTCTGGGGAAAAAAATGAACATCTATGTCTATGAAGACCAAAGAACATCAACCAAATAAGAACAAAAGAAATAAACTCACACTAACATACATAATAAGCAAATTGTAATAAGACTGACTAATCTCCGTACAGAGTTGACAGGAAGGATACCTTGAGGGCAAGACTCAACCTCTAAAGACTCAAAATAACGAGAATGTGAATTCTTTTGAAAGAAAAGCATCGGTCTGAAAGAAGACTCTGCTCTACAAGGTCATATACAGAGGCTGCCACGATGCTTTGTATGGGAACCAGGCTTCATTGTTATCTGAAAGAAGAACTTCATAGCATTGCTCACATGGTACTGGTATGAAAACAATGAAAGATGAAAAATGGAGGGTATCATGGAATATTGGTCCACAGTTCCAAGGATCTCCTGAAGCTACACTACGGCAAGGAGTCCCTTCAAAAAGGACATGAGAGGCTACTCTGTGCATCTTCAAAGATGAGCCATAATTTGCAATGGTGATCCCAGCATATTAGAATTGGTAGGACCATGGGGTGTCTACCAGTAAAAGTTGGGAGCTCAGGGAAGATCTGGCCCATGAGAGATACTGGAAAGTTAAAACTGCCCAAACTTTTTGAAGCCCAGAGGATTTCATCACAAGTTCCAGATATTGAACATGGAATTTCAGTATTTGGTAACTGTCCTGCTTTAGGTTTCAGCCTTGTTTTGACCCAATCTTTCCTTTCTATGTCCCCATCCCTCTCTTTTGGAATGCTTAGTATATGTGCCATTATATGTTGGAAGTATGTAACTTGTATTTAGATAAGGCTTACATTAAGACACTGTCTGAGTTGGGCTTTTTGAAGTGTTGAAACTATTAAAGACTGTGAGGACTTTTGAAGTTACACTGAATGTACTTTGAATTGTGAGAAGGCCATTGTTTGATTCAGAACAATTCATTGTTTGATTTAGAACACATTGTTCTCCATGTGTTCTAAATGTTAGGTCCCCAGATGGTAGCAATTTGGGAATTGATGCCTCCTAAAGAGGTACGTTGTTGGGGGTGGGATTATGGGTGTTATATTCAGCTTCCCCTTGCCAGTATTTGGCACACTCACCTGCTACTGTTGTCCACCTGATGTTGGCCAAGAGGTGATGTCCAGTCTCTGCTCAGGTCAAATTCTTTCCCTGCCCTCATGGAGCTTTCTCTCAAGTCTATATACCCAAATAAACCCTTTCCATGCATAAACTGCTTTTGATTGGGTACTTTCTACCAACAATGGAAAGCTAACTGCAACAGCCCTGAACTTATGGAAACAGTGTGATGGTTAGATTTTGTTGTCAACTTGACCTTTTTAGTTATCTTGCATGGGTCACCGAGGATGCTTAAAGGAAGACAGCCTCTCAGTAGGGGGCAAGATGTAAGGAAGCTCAAAAAAACCTAGAAGTAAATATCCTTTCCTGTGTGGGCAGTGCAGGAAGGAAATTCCAGAGACTCTGGAAGTCATTAAATCTGAGATAGGGTTGGAAGACCTCGCCCTAAGGCTACATAAAGGGGAAGGAGATTTCTCTGCCTCACCCTCTGTCTGTTTTGCTTTTGTGTGTGGTGTTGGTGATTGGGTTTCTCTCTGCTTGGATTTAAAAAAGGGGACCAACCTCTTTCACCATTATGCAATTTCTCCTGGATGTGTAGCTACTATAAATCCTTTCCTCTCATAAACTGGGCCTGGTTTGGAGATTCATCCCAGCTGTGTGTGGCTGTGAAAAATAAAGAGTGGAAAGATGTGACTTAAATGTGAGACATTTGGGTGTAAAGTTGACAAAAGTTATACTTGTATTATATATATATATATATATATATATATATATATATATATAGAGAGAGAGAGAGAGAGAGAGAGAGAGAGAGAGAGAGAGAGAGAGAGAGAGAATTTAACAAGATCTAGAATTACCCATGAGAGATTATGCAGATTAGGCCAGCCTCCATGCATGTTTGTGAGGGATTATCTTGTTTATGTTAATTAAGATGGGAAGGCCCACTTTAACTGCAGGTGTCACCATCCCGTGGACTGCAGTACTAGACAATATAAAGAGGAGATGGCTGGCCTAGTACCAGCATTCATCACTCTCCTCTGTTTTATCCATGTGGACACAATGGGACCAGTCGCCCCAGCTGCTATTGTCATGCCTTCCCTATCAAGATGGATTGTAACTGGGAACTATAAATGGAAATAAATCCTTCCTCCCATAAACTTATTTTTGTCAGGTATTTTGTCCCAGCAACAAGAAGTTAACTGATACAACAATGTGGCAATAATTACCACCCTATGAAACTGTTACAATAAGAAGCATATAAACTTATATAACAGACCACACAGCCCAGACATAAACCACACAAAATAGCTCAATACTCTGACAAGTATGCCAAGAACACTTAATGGGAGAAGGGTGGTCTCTTCAACAAATAATCATATGGACACGTAAATTCATGTTAGAAAAATACTTAAATATAAGACCTAAAACTATAAAATTCCTTTACAAGACAAAGGTTCATGACATTGGCCACAACAATGTTTTCATGGAAGTGACACTAAAGCAACAAAAATAATGAGATCTTGCATCCAACTGAAAATCTCTGTGCATCAGTAGAATAAAGGACAAAATACAATCCAAGGAATGGGAGAACATATTTGTAAGTCATATATATGATATGATAATCAGTTCACAAGACACTTAAATTCTTACAACTGAGTAGCAAAAGAGTAATAACCATAGTGAATCAATATTTGTTTATTAATTGTGACAAATAAACTCCAATAATGCAAAAAAATAGCAAAGGGTTTAAATTTCTCTAACCACAACCCACAAATGATAAAGATGCATGGAAAAAATTCAACATCATGGGCTGGAGAGATGGCTCAGCGGTTAAGGCACTTGCCTCCAGTGCCTAAGGCCCCAGGTTCAATTCCCCAGGTCCCACATAAGTCAGACCCACAAGGTGATGGCCCTGGTGCGCTCTCTCTCTCTCTCTCTCTCTCTCTCTCTCTCTCTCTCTCTCTCTCTCTCTCTCTCTCTCTCTCTCTCCTTGAAAAAGAATAAATAAAATATTAAAAAAAATTCAACATCATTAATTATCAAAGAAAGGCAAATCAAAGTCAATGAAGTTTAGCAACTGTCAGAATGGCTCTAAGCAAAGTAAAAGGCAAACGAATCATTGCAGCAAATGTAAAGAAATTGGAGCATTCATATACTCATAGTGGGGATGTAAAAGATTTTGGCCACTGTGAAAAGCACTATTAATTTTTTAAAATAAAAATAAATAAAATTAGATCCAATGATTCTATATCTGTGTGCATAGCCAAAATAACTGAAATTAGTTTCTCACAGACCCAGGGGCTTTTCACACTTGCCAAAATATGAAAACTGCCTCAATGCTCAGTGACATATGAATGGAAAAATAAAATGTAATATAGACAATGGGATATTATCTAGCAAGGTGGCTAATTTTAAAACTTTATGTAAGTGAAAAAAAGTTAAAGAAAAACAAATAATGCATTATCCCACTTATCTGAGGCATCTAAATTAGTCAAATCCATAGAATTTAAAGGGAATGCTAGTTACTAAAAACTGGGAAGAAAGAAAAATGGTAAATTACTATATGATGGTCATAAAAATTCAGACAAACTAAATGAATAACCTGTACACTACCCTCTGTGCAGTGTTCCTATAGTGGCCTCGACTCTAGTAGTGCCATTTTACAATAATGGCAACATTCAAAGAAGATTTTAGGAAAGACTTCATTTTTCTTAATAGGCTCCGTTTCTATTTTTGTAAGTACTTTGTGAACACACACACAAAACCCTACACACATATGCACACAGATAAATAAATTTTTTTTAAATATTTTATTTATTCATTTTCAAGGAGAGAGAGAGAGAGAGAGAGAGAGAGAGAGAGAGAGAGAGAGAGAGAGAGAGAGAACACCAGGGCCACTACCTTGTGGGTCTGGTTTATGTGGGACCTGGGGAATTGAACCCGGGGCCTTAGGCACTGGAGGCAAGTGCCTAAACAGCTGAGCCATCTCTCCAGCCCGATAAATAAAATTTTTAAAAGGGCTTGAAATAGCAAAGCATGGTGCATACAACTTTAATCCCAACACTCAGGAGGCAGAGGTAGGAGGATCACCATGTGCCTGAGGCCACCCTGAGACTAAATAGTGAATTCCAGGTCAGCCTGGGCTAGAATGAGACCCTACCTCAAAAAAAAAAAAGAAAATGGGGAAGGGGCTTGATATAATAGTCAGCAGTTGTGTGCTTGCTGAAAATTTGCATACCATTTGTCTACACTTTTTTATCTTATTCTTCGAAGGGAAGGTGTGTGTGTGTGTGTGTGTGTGTGTGTGTGTGTGTGTGTGTGTGTGTGTGTGTGTGTGTTATTGTTGTTGTTGTTACTGAGGGAGGCAATGTCTCAGATATTCTCCCCCACCATAGCTCTTACAATCTTTCCGCTCTCTCTTTCACAAAGTTCCCTGAGTCATGGTGGGTGAGTTTTAAATATGTTTTACTAGTGAGATCTTAATAGTTTCTGGATTTCTGCTTTGAACTACTTTGGGTGCCCTTGGTATTGGTCTCCATTACCTGCTCATAGATTGTCTGACTTCTTGTGGAGTTAGCTCTCTTGCTCATCTTACCACTTCCTGGAAGGTTTTATTCAGACCCTAGATGATGAATTAGGGGTGGTTCATCTCCTGACTGGGTGTTGACCATCATCTCACTTCTTGTTGGTGGAATTGGGTTGTCCATGGTTCTTGCTACCTTCTGAAGAATACAAACAGAATCTCTAAGGAAGAGTGAGAACTGTTTAGGTCAAATGAGACAAACTTCGCTAATTTGGTGAGATTCTAATGGGTATAGGCTCTCTGTAGGTGGGGGTGGGGGTGGTGAGACCCAAAAAACCAGGCTGGATCTCAGACCATGGAATTAGATGGTGTGATTTAGTTGGCTGGTGTGGGAGAGTTGACTGGTGTGGGGGCATTGGTCAGTGTGGGGGAGTTGGTCGGTATGGGGGAGTTGGTATGTGGAGATGCCCAGAGGCAGGGCTTCATGATAAGAAGAGGCAACTGAGGCTGAAACAATCTGCTGAAACTGATAAGGCAGGAAGGGACCCACCAATGGACAGGCAGTACTGGGAGGGAACAAGCCAGGGTGCAGGTGGCAGGGAGGAGGGACCTGCTCAGGCACAGGTGCCTATTCTTGTTGCATGCTACCAGGGTCCCAGATACCCCAGAGCTGCATAGTTTTTTGAATTATTTGTTGATTATCAATATTAAACCTCCATCTGATGTATAGCTCACAAGTTTTTTCTTCTCAGTTCTGCAGGTTGTCTGTTGACTCTGTTCAACTCTTGCTTGTCTGTACAATGGCTAGTTAGTTACATGAGACTCAAATGATTGTCATATTCCATAGAAGAGAGGGCATGGCTGTCAAAAAGTGCTGCTCTCACTCTCCGTAGGAGAATCAGCTATTTTTAATAGATGGCAGTAATACCAGCTAGGACTTAGATCCAACAACACAAAAAAAGACAGCCAACTCCCCAGCACAGGATGAGTCTCCATCACATCTGTCAGGGCCCAGGAGACCTTAACGATGAAGTCATGATTTAAATGCAAGTGCTACTCTTACAGCTAGCCTGAGTACCTCCTCCAGGGAGATGGTAGGCACTGAGGTGTCTCAAAACCCATCAAAGCATAAAATCAGAAGCTGCAAAGAGCTAAACACTAAAGGAGACATAATACACTCTCTAAGGCTCGGGGAACATTGTGAAAGTGGGGATGAAAAGACAGCAGAAAGAATGTAAGAGTCTTAGGGTAGGAAGGAATATCTTGAGGCATTGCTCCTACTGCTGAAAAACTGGTGCTTTCATGGCTCCACAGTGAGTACAGATGACCCCACTGAGGAGGGCCCTCAATAGAATGGGAGGAAAGGAATATCAGAATATAACCTGATGGGAATATGACCAGTATGCCAATGTTCATATATTAGTATTCTCTTAAGAAAGGGAAACAAATTGGCAAAAAGTAATATATTGCAACATCACAACTGTTATATCAATGATAGTATTTCAGGTTTTTCCAATCTGTAGAATTCCCTAATACAGTGTTGTGTACAGTTGGATTAACAATGGCATCCATGAGCCTTTATTCTTGTCATAGACTCCTCAGTATCATCACAGCTGATTTCTCCTATGATACAAAGGAAGTGCTCCACCCTTAGGTGTATAAAGAGTTGATGATGGTTCTTGGTATTGCTCTACAACTTGCTGCTGTGGTTTGCAGAAAGTCACCTCACAGTGCAGTCTTTGTCTTCTCTCATTTTTAAGCAGAAGGCTGTTTTTATTACCACTTTTCCACAATGCATCCACCTGCAGCTCTCACTTGAAACAAACATAAAAGCCTGGAGACTTCATTCCTAGGGAAATTTAGCAAAGAAAGACTGATGGAATAAAGGACATGACCAAGCAAAGTACAAAGTCAGCCTCACATATGTCTCCAGAGACTGTTAATCAGAACTCTGCTTCCAGAAATACCCATGCTTCTGGGAATGCAACAATTAAATCATTTTTCACTTTTTCCATTTTCTTCTCCTCCATCAGCCTGAATATCTATTCTAACACCATGGGACTTCATTTATCAATGAGATAAGAAACACTGTCATTCAGAAGAACATGAGATTTCTTTTAAAAAATAACAAATTTTTCAGCGCTGTTTCTAAAATATTTTTATTTATTGTTTGGAAGCAGAGAGAGATATAAGAGAGACAGAGATTATGGGTGCACCAGGGCCTCCAGCCACTGCAACTCCAGATGCATGTGCCCTTTGTGCATCTGCTTTAAATGGATACTGGGGAATTCAACTTGTGACATTAGGCTTTGCAGGCAAGTAAGTGCCTTAACTGTTGAGTCATCACTCCAGCCCCCCAAAAAGCCATTTTCATATATATATATATGGAATATTGTTGGATTGTACATATGTTTTCCTGTGACAGGAAGGAATGAATGCAAACTAGTCTTCCATGGATCTAGTAAGCAGTTTTAGTTCACTGCATTTGGCTTTCTCTTTAGCACATTAACACCAGCATGCTGAGGTGTGCTTTACATGGCAAATTCTGCATTCTCGCAGGCTTCCAGGGCAGGCGTGTTTCCTCCACTATGTAAGTACTAAGTGAAAAAAAATGAGGTTTGTTTATCAAACCAAAGGATAGAGTATACAATTAACAAATCATGAAAAAATGCCTCACTAGTTTCAAAGCTCCTCATGTAAAAGTTACAGCAGCGTCCTAGCAGGTGTCACTTAAGAAATTTGAAGGGGTCAGGGTAACTGCTAATGCACTGAGCCCACACAACCTTGAGGACACATTTTACCAACACACCCAGTGACAAAATAGATTATTAAACCGTCTTCTGCTTCAACTCCTGGAGTTCTGAGACAAATGCACCTGTTCGCAGAGATTGAGTGCTTCAAATCTTTGTTCCTGATGCTTAATGTGAGTTCCAATCTGTCCAGAAATAATGACTTAGAGTGATGCACTTGTTTCTCCTCAGTGATGATCAACTGTTTAGTTATGCCCTCTAAAATAACAGGAAACAATATGACTGTGATTTTAAATCTACTCATATACCTCATCTGCTAATGTTTAAGAAGGGTTTTCATTTATTATTACTGTCCCTAAAGATTTCTAGCTTCTGAGGGTTATTTTTCCCCAATACCTTTTAGAGTAGTAGAGGTTTTTAAATCTCCTTGAATAAACCTTATTTGGGATGCATTAGGCTTAATTGCAACACAAAATGACATCCATTTACAAAGAATAGTTTTATTTCATTCTCCTGCTACTGAATATAACTGGCTTTACTGCTACCAAGTAGAAATTATTCCCAATAATGGGAAATATAGAATGTATGAAAATCAAAATACATAAATCACAAACCTTATATTATCTGGAATATTCACTCTTCTTCTAGGCTAACAGAGAACCTGATAATTAGCAGAACTGGCTAAAGTTTCATTTCATTTCTCTTCTGGTTGAAAATGCTATCAAGGCACATAAAGGCCAGAGGACAAGCCACATCTTAGAAGCAGGAGTTTTATTACTTGAGCTAACGAACAAGACTCAAGCAATTTACCCAATATTCCAGGAATTCTGAATACAGTAAGATCAAAAATAGCAGAAAACAATAGAATGGTGGAATAGCACTAAACTTTGCCTTGAAGCAGACAGCAGCTCCTATTATGCCCAGATAACCTACGCTGTCAGTTTAGGGTCACAATCTCAGGTGCCGAGTGTCCATCTATGACTGAAGACTGGAGTAAGATCAGGGTGAAAAGATATCTCCCATAGAATCATTAATACTATAACCAAAGATTAACCCAGAAAAATCTATCTAAATCTGTATTAGAAAAACCAACACTGTCAGAAGGTTTATGTGGAATGTATGTTTTCATCATACCATTGAATCTCCGAGATCTTTCAAGCAGATATAATCTGATGAATTCATCTACCCATCTATCTTATGAATTTCATGCAAAGGCTTTTGTAAATACAAAAGGATCGAAAAGGAGGGCAGACAGAAGGTTCCAGAACTGGACACTTTGAATCGTTTCAACATTCTAGAATCATTGCCACCCACAAGAGGTTATCTACGTGGGCAGATAGTGGTTTGGTGGGCTGTCTGAGCTCCATGGATCATAGCTCTTCAGCGGTTACATGGGTGGCACCAAGTCAAGAAGAATTACTGCTACTGCCTATGTCCTAAATGTAATTAAGTCCCTACAATGTCTTTAAACAATGAAATTAATTTCCTCCTTATCCTGGAGGACAGAATATGAAATTAAAGTTTGGACATAATTGATTGCAATTGATGGTGGCAGGTGGCATTTATTATAAAGATACTTTCTTCTCTTCCTCTATTTTTGTGTGCTCTTCTTTGGTGTCTCTGTGTGCTTTTATGCTGTCATTTGTAAAACATCCCACCTTTGGTGAAGCTCACTCTAATCAAGGATGATCTTACCTGCAGACTCTTAAATACATAAGCAAAGACCTTATTAAAACTTGGAAGTATCATTCATTCTGAGGGACACATTTCAATCCACTACACTAGACAAAGGGGATACTTAAAATTTTGCATATGCTAAATGAAAACTATATGTCAAGTAATAAAAAATTGGAAGCAATAAAACCAGAAATGAGAATTTGAACAAATTATAGAGTGGAAAATATATTATTTATGAGCCACAGCATAGGATAAATGAATTGACAATAGATTGCTTGAAGTAATTAAGTAGTCTTCTGCAAATCATTTTTCCCTCCAATTAAAGCACAAATTGCCAGTGATACCAATGAGGAAGAACAGTGGTTGAAAATGAGAATAAAAGTGAATGAGTAAACTGGCTGGAAAGGTATTAGTATCTTACTGTTTAGTTGTTGCTTTTTCTTTTTCAGAATCCATACAGCAGACAATGAATGTTGAAAATGGATGTCAAAGAGCCCACATCAAGGTAGAACACAGAAAGAGGAGACAAATCAAATGCAAAAAGGGCAATTTTGGTCATCTTGGTGAAGGTTTAAAGCATGCAGGGAGAATAATATTATCTTAGGTACCTAAAACTTAAGTAAATGCCATTTATCCAGTAGCATTTCAGGGATCACAGTGAGCAAATGCCAGATCATAAGGCTTTTATTTCTCTTGATGGAGTTTAAAGACGTTCACATTGTGACAAATATTACCTTTGCTCTGAGAAGGCAAGAAAATCAGCACAGGCTGTGCTTCAGATATGAGAAGACCAACAAGTACTTTTGAATACAGATATATTTTGATCTATTCATTAAGCATGAATAATAATATCCAACGAGAAGAGCTGGATACCTTCCAACAATTGCAACAAGAAATATGTCAGGAAATATATAATGCTTTATAGAATTTTTATTTCTTATTAATACTAGGAGCACTTTTAACACATTCCCTTAACCTATGGACAGATCCAGTTATGCGCACCAAGGAAAGACCCCTGTGGGTAGGGAACAGACAGGAGCAAAATACAAGAGTGGCTCATATAGTGTATATACTTACATACAATAAAGATATTATTTTTAAAAAAATCAAGAGTTGCTCATAGTAATGAATATTTGTCTTTAGAGAGGAAATTTTTTGCTTTATTTTTTTGTGAGATAATCTCTCAGAAGTATTTAATACAGGGGCTGGGGAGATGCAGACATGAGGACATGAAATCTAATTCCCACCATCCATGTAACCGCCAGGTGCCAAGGAATGTGCCAAGAAAGTGAAGATGGGAGGGTCAATCTGGCTAGTCAGTCTAGCCAAATAGTTGAGCTCATAGAGCATCTTGGTTATGAGAGAATGAAGGGACACTGAGGCTTGCTATACACTCCTCTCCCTCTGCACTTTCAGTCACTAAATTCAAATATGAGAGTCTAAGCTGAAACCCTTCACTCTGGCAGGGAGAAATGATGGGAATCTGTTCTATAATGGATTCCATAAATCCCATCAGAACTTCATATTATATCTATAAGTTTGCTTGTTGAGGAGACCTAGCTTAGCCTTATTGAAACCTTGGTTATTTTTTTAATCTAGTCAGTGACTATTAGATAAGAAATTGTAAAAGTTTAAGAAATTTGAACTTTTAAAATTAAAAGTAATTTCATTAAACTATTTTATACATGCATTTTAAGAAATGAGATATTGATTTCATTTTTTATTTTTTAAATAAATCTTTATTATGAATAAGTATATACATTGTATTAGCATATCTTGTGAAGATGTCCCCCTTTCCCTCCTCTCTGACCCTACCTTCTGGGGTCCTTCCTTGGTGTGCATGCATACTGGATCTGTCTATAGGTTAGGGGTTATGAACTGCATCAGAGGTAGCCAGATTTTCTTTTTTTTCTTCCCTATCTGTGCCTTATTGCTTAGGGGGCCCATGTCTTTGGATATTCTCCACCACCATGGCTCCTGCATTCTTTCTGCCCCCTCTTCTGTTCACTTCCATGAGTCATAGTGGGTGAGTTGTTGTTGAGATCTTAAGTATCTCTGGATCTTTGCCCTAGGTTATGTTGGGTATCACTGGTGTCTGTCTCCATTGCCCTTTCATGGGTTATCAGACTTGCTGTGGTGATTGATCTCCTGTTTGTCTGGTCTCCTTCTCATGGGTTTCAATTGGGCCCTGTGGTAAGGCCAGCGGTGGTTTGTCTCCTGCCAGAATGTCAGCCATCATCCTATGTCTTGTTGGTAGAACTGAGTTGTCCCTGGCTCTCTTGATGCCTTCTGAAAATCACAGAGTCTCCATTGAAGAGTGAGATCAATATAGGTTAAATGAGACAGCATTGCTCTTTTGGCTAGCTCCTAATGGGTGTAGCTCTCTGCTAGTGGAAGTTGCCCCTAGGAGCCCAAGTTCTTGGTCCCCATAAGATTATGCCATGGATCCCCTTTCAAGTTAAGGGTTCCTTGTCACTAAGCGTATCTCTTAGCCAATCATTAAACTGTTGATTACCCTCCTCGGTTTAGTGCCACTATTAAACAGATGGGCATTTCTTGACTTGCTTGTCTCTTCCATACAGCCGTGTGTTCAGCATTCTTGTGACAAATGTCTATATTCTGTATCAGTGGTCTCTGCTTTCTCCAAATCATTGACCAATTTCCCCAGGCAGCTCATCCAACACCTTCCATTGCTACACATGCTACTATCTGGGAGCTGGTTTCCATTCTGGATCTAGCACGATCACTTGATTTCAAAAATTTAATAGCACAGATCTTTTTAATACCAAGTTTCCCTAACATTGTCATTAATAAATAAAGTATTTTATGTACTTTTCACCAGTGGTATTTCTTGTACTATTGGGGAAAATAAAATATTTCAGACTAGTAATCTTTAACCTTGCAGTCTTTGAATTTAGAAACTTTCATGCTTTGAAAAATCTTATTTGTCTATCAATGTTCTACCCAAGAGATAGTACTCCATAAACATAGAAATATAAACAAAAAATTCTTCATATAATTTTAGAGGATCCATGTTTGAATCTTTGGCTTTTTACTTCCATGTAATAAAGAATACTCTAACATTGGAGAGGAAGCAGAAAATTGAACATAATACTCTTCCCTTTAGAATACTATCATGAATATAATAAGGGATGTGAAGGAATGAGGTGTTTGTACATTCAAGGCTATGATAGCAGCTCTATAAAAAGGGAAAAATGTAAAATATGGTAAGAGTTTTAAATCAATGCTTCTTAAACTTAAGCATGGCTTTGAATAAATTACCTAAATTTCCAGCGTTTCAATTTTCTAATCTCTAAAATGAAAATAATAAAATCTGTTTCCAGTCAGTTACTATAAGAATTAGAGAGAATTTCTGGTTTGCTCTTGCACAGTAGCATGATTTTAATGACAGTGTACTGTATATTTTAAAAAACTAGAAGAAAAATGTTAGAAAGTTTTTGATTAAAAAGAATGATAAATGTTTGAGGAGATAAATATGTTTACTCTAATTTAAACATTGTACAAAAGGGCTGGAGATATGGCTCAGCAATTAAAAGTTCTTGTTTCAAATTAAATGCCTGATGGCCCTGTCTCAATTCCCCAGCACCCACCTAAAGCCAGATAAAGTGGAGTTTGTTTGCAACATTCATCTTTCTCTCTCTCTCATCTCTATTTATCTCCCTCTCTTTCTCTCTCAAATAAATAAAATATTTTTAAAAATATTGTACAATGGTTATGTGTATCCAAATATCACATGGCATACCATAAATATGTACAATTTTATGTTTTTATGTACCAGTGAAAAATAACTTTAAATTAAAAAAATTTAAGAAAAATGGAATAACATTTAAAAGTAGGTAAGAATTGTGTTTGTTGCAGTTCAGTAAGTATTGATATAGCAATTGATACAATTAGGGTTCTAAAAATCATTAGTGAGAAAGTGTAAGGATTATAATTAACCATTTATGTGAAGTTTGGAGAATCAAGTATAATGTTCACATGTTAAATATTAAAAGTTGATTGTATGCTTTAATCACAGAATAATTTAAACAACATTTAATTTAGTGTTTCTAACACATTGATGATATTCTAGGGGATACGGAGCTGATGGGTAATACAGCCTCCTGCCTAAAGCATACTTGTTTGACTAATTATGAAGATTAAAATTTAAAAATATAACAAGAAAAATCTTGCTCTTTAGAACAAAAAAAAAAGAAAAAGGGAGAAAGGGAAGGAAGGAATTTAACTGGTACACTAAATGCCACAATAATTTGAGCAGATGAATACAGTGGTAATTAGTTCTGGTTAGATAAAATGAATAGAATAGAATAGAATAGAAAGAGCTGGACATGGTGGTAGGCTGCTGTACTTCCACACTAGGGAAGTACATGTAGGAGGATCAGGTGTTCAAGGCTAGCCTTTCCTCTAGGAGACCCTCTCTCACAAAGCCAAACACACAAACAAAAAATAATTAACTCACAGATATTTGCAAATGTAATGCAATTCTACCAAATGTACCAAGACTCCACTCTTCCTTATTTTCTTCTATGCCTTCTTCAAACTTCACGTTTGCTCTCTACCTGATCTTTGAAGGCATCTGGCCTGGATCCCTCAAAATATTCAGTACATGTTAGTTTCCTAGGTTGAACACTGAGGTTCTTTCAAAGTCAGTACATCTTTTTTTAAAGGATGGAATTTTTCATACATAGAGAAAGCCCAGAAGCAATCATCAGAAGTTAATAAGCTCAATGAAAAAGAAAAAGAAAAGCAAGAATGAAGCAGTATTGCCCACACTGTAGTCAACCTATAGATCAACAGAATGAAACAGTCTATTGTAGCTGGGGGCTGGGACAAGATCACACAGTCAGCCTTGAGGCCAGTCATTTGGACATCGGCACTGCACACACAAAAAGAAAATTTTACAAATAATGACAACAAATATATAGATGGGGTGGATTTTAAAGAAAACCCCGATAAGCTGACTGAGCAATATAGGACAATAATTTGAAGGCCTTCTTTTTTTTAAGTTTAAAATGAGTTGGAAAGAAGTTTCAATATCCTTTATCCCCTAAATATGTAGAGGAATAAAATATCTGGCTTCGGTTTCTAGACAGGTTTTATTGGTGTATCCAACGAAGTGAAAAACTCTAGCCATTGGGGAATGCTGCTGTGAATATTTTCTATTTGCAGGTTTGTTTTAGTGGCCAGCGGGATATAATACTTTCATCTAGTACCTAAAGTTTCATTTTCATCTCCTGGCAACCATTCTCTTCATTTCTCAGAAAAATACAATGAAATTACTGCACTTTAATGCTTTTGAAAAAAATCACTATATTGCTGGTTTATTTTTTCTCATGAAACTTCAAATAGGACAAATCTCAAAACTAACAGCATCCATGTTTAACTTTCCATAGAGGAGAAAGGTCAATTTGTTACAAACCACAGACATTTATTCCTTTAGGAGGAAAGTCCATTAAATTAGCTATCATATATTTTTACTCAAAAAGCAAGTGAGAATGCTCATGCAGGTGATACTACCCTCAAATGAGGGCTTTTACTCTAAACAACACAGGTTGCCCCATCAAATCAGAACAGCCACATTGGCAAAGCCCTAGCTGATACTCATGCACACAGGAGAGAGGCTCACAGGCATCAAAAAAGATGTGCTTTAATCCCGGTGCCAAAGTCACAAACGAGATGTACTCTGGGAAACAGGGCTGTTTGTGCTCAAGGTTTAAACTGGAAGGTGAAAAACAGTAGCTTTTGTCACCTTTAAGGAACCAAAGGAAAACAGGGAATAAAATTTTCAAATTGAGAAGAAATTCAGAATGTAGTCAGATGATTAATACAAATCTTAGTACTCAAAAGTGGTCATGTACTGTATTGACTACATTTCTCATTGCTACAACTAAACACCTGGCAAAAGCAACTTAACGCAGAGTTATTTTGTGTCACAATTCAAGGTATGATGTATCATGATGGGAAAGAGATGGTTGCATGAGGTGCAACAGCTGATCACATTGTATCCTCACACAGGAGTTAGAGTGATACACCTGTGCACCTTCGCCTTTATAGTCAGTCTGGAAACTCAGGCTGTGGGATGGTACCTCCTCAACTGGCCTAATCTAGAACCTTCTGCAAAGACTTGAGATTTTTCTCATAGGTGATTCTAGATCCTATCAAGTTGACAATTTTAACAATCACATGTGACATCTCCAAAAATATCTCTAACTCTCACAATAATGCAGCAAGACACACATTTTTTTTTTCAGATAAAAAGAACAGAGTCCCCAAATAGTTAAGTAGCCTGTTCAAGTCACAAAGCTGCCAGGATCCATCTAATGTCTTGTCCAACAATGTTGTCACCTGGACTCAACCCTATTCTTTTCTTAAATATCCCATAATGTGTTTTTTTTAAATGTTCAAGTATCATCTATACTTATAAATCCCAGATCTAAGTTCAGGGTCATCTGAAATCTCAAATTTAACAACATTCTCCAAAGTAACTCGAAAGCAATGGATGGTGAAAGGAACTCAAATCCCCAATGTCACAGCCTCAGCTTGTGACTTCCTTTTAAGAAACCAGCCATCCACACCTTCAAATAACTCTGAATGACTAAAATATGATGCAACTCTCCTTTTTAAAAATGTGAAGACATACACAGTGATGAACTTTCCACTGGGAAAAAATGTAACACTTAGAAAAATAATGAATGAACAAACTCAATGTTATATGTTGAGTTTGTGTATTATTCTCATAGTGCTTTTGTGATTTGGGTATAATATAAAAATATAAAATTAACAAGCATTATACAGGAGTTGTGTTATCTGCAACAAATAAAGCCTTTTCTTTTTTTTAAAACTGGTGATGATTTTTAGGTCTAAACCTTGTTCCTTTGTAGAAGAGAAAATGTGATTGAAACTCTTCCAGCCGCATTAACATTTTTATAGGAAACATGTATTTCTGAATTATAAGCAATTCTCTTCATTATAATAGTAATATTTCATGGCCAAAATGAATTTTAAAATACAGAAAAAATAAATCAGCAGGCCCAACACGCTGCTCTTTAGGCCGTCATTTGTAGCCTGGCTAAGGTGAATAGGTGTTTGTTTACAAGTCTTGAGGAAACCATGCAACAAATGACATCAGAACAATCTCAGATAACAGCTCCCCACTAACCAGTGTTCATAGTCTTCAATATATCAAGACCAATATTCTTATACTCTTTACTTTCTCTGGTCATCTCCAACCTCCCATACTTTAATTCCCATAAGGTTCTAACAAGATATCTTTAAAACCTTCCCCCAAGACACTAAAACCCATTATCAAAACATTTCCATTGCACCATTGAGAATTAATTCATAACAAAAAGTCTCTATCCAAAAATTTCTTAGCATTCCATTAACTTTCTTGTTTCATTAAGCAGAAGCCTGGCTGTTCCTGATCACCATCATTGTCAGCCCCACACTTGTTTTTGTTGTTTGTTTGTGTGTTTGTTTGTTTCTGGAGTATGGCTTTATTTTTATTCTCTTTTGGACAATTTTTCTAGAAAAGAAATACTTTTAAAAAATCAGCAGACACAACCTGAAATACAGATTCTTCAAAGAAACCATAGTTTAGTGTCATATTGTGTTCAAATATTATGTTATGAGATACATCACTCTCTTTTTTCTTTTATATTATCCATAATGAGTTACATTATTTAGTGGGCAAACAATGGGTTGTTATCCCCAATTCCCCGATGGCCCCCATCCCAATCAGCTGACTCTCTTATACATCACTATTGTTCACCGGCTAATTCCCAAATCATTCTGGATGCTGGCTCATTATCATTCTCCATCAATCTTTCTGTCTTTATTTTTAGCAATTGTAACATCCACTTAGAAGAGCTTTTAATACTGTGTTTTCTAAGATCCTCAACTTTCTTTACTTGACTGATGCTGCTCCCTACTCTCCCTCTATCACCGCAACAAAGAACTGACCATACACCTCTTGTTTATCAATAGCTAACCATGCACAACCTCATCAGCAGTCTTCCCACCAATAACCATAACATATCATTCCTGCTTCTTCCCTCTTGAGCTCCATCTCAATAATCTCTTAGCCTTATGCTCAATTTTACTATCTCACCACTGTACATTAACCCATTGATATGGTCTTTCTCTTCACTGTTCAGTTTAAATGTCATCAGATTAGCCATTATAAACATTTGTAACAGTAATGAGTTAATGTCAACTCTCCACTTCGGATGCTTGAAAAGAATCACAGCTACACTGATTATTCTCACTTTAAAATCATGACTACAGGGTAAAACGCTGGCCTTATAACCAAGAGGACCTTAGTTTAAACCCCTGTACCCATATAAAAACTGTTGGGTGTGGATCCCTGAAGTTTTGCTGGTGATCTCCTCTAATTGTTAAGCTCCAATCCAGTAAAAAGACCCTGTCTCCAAAAGAGGTAAATGACATTCCTGAGGATATCTAGTCTCCACATTTATGCACACATACACATGTACCTACACACACATGAACACATACAAACATGCATGCACATAAAACAATAAAGTAAGTGATGGATAAATACAATTGTGACTAATACTCTCAAATAAGCTTTACTTATATGATCATAAGCAGAAAAGAATTAGCATAGCAAGCTTGTCAAAGTTGTTCTTGACTGGTAGCTCCAGGAACTTGTATTCAAGTAGGGTGCCAAGGATTGATAGGAATTTATTCTTCTCCTTCTCCACCACTGCAGTGTGCAAATCATACATTCCTTACTGAATGTCTGCTTTACTTCAGTAAGTTAAAATTTTAATTTGTGCATAAACAAAAGATGCATATACAACCAGCCTCCAGTAAAGCCTTTGGGTAATGAGTCTCTACCAACTGCTTATTAAAGACACTTAGCTAGTTATATGTGATTCACTGGGAATATACTCTTGGCACTTTGGCCCTAGCTTCCTATGGACATTACTGACTGCTTTGTGTCCTTTCATTCTAGTAAATCGGAGTGATGGATATGGCTATACTGGGTCCCATGAGGGCTTCTAAGAAATCACTTTGCAATAAGGTGGTCTTTTGTGAACTCTTGAAATACCTAGTCAATATATTGTATTTTCTCTCACTTAGTCTCCTATGTGATCATTGTTTACCTTCTACTCTCTTCTCAAATATCCAAACCTCTTCCCTGTTCTCATTCTAAGTTAATAACCTTGGTTCCTAATCTTTGAAAACATTCAGCAATCAAATGAGAATTTAAGAGCACAGATATAGCTGCACAACCATGTTTATAGCAGCTCAATTCATAATAGCTAGGAATTGGAACCAAACTAAATCTCCATTGCTAGATGAATAGATATCAAAAATGTGGTACATATACACCATGGAATACTACTCAGCAATTAGGAAAAATGATATAACAAATTCAAAGAAAATGCATGGGCTTGGAACAGATCATACTCATTGAACTCACACAAGATCAGAGAGACAACTGCTGTATATTCTCCCTCATCTGTGGCCCCTAATCAGTTTAAACCCAAACTGTAAGTAAACATGAGTAGTGATTCAGGTGAAAGGCAAAGGAGACAGAAGGAAATGGGGGCAGGTGTGGAAGTAACAGAGAGGGGGAGATGTACACAAACCTAAACTAACAATAATCTGACTCCATAGAATGCTATCTTCTGTACAAGTTTCAGAGGTAGATAGGGCCCCAAAGGGGGGGAGCCTACCTATGGTACAAAGGACACTGACATTTGGCTCCCCACCCAGTAAGTAGTTACCTCCCACAATGAGCTGTTGATCAGAGTGACCCACATGGTCCCTAAAAAGAGACAAACTTTTGTCACATCCCTTGAATACCCACCTCAGGCAAAAGATAAGACCCTATTACTGAAGACGATTCCACAGACTGATATCAAAAAGCACTGAGAGACCCGACTGAATACAGAAATGAAATCAGCTCCCAGAGGGCAACCTGGGTAATGCCAGAAGGTGTTGCACGAGCTGCCAGAGGAACCAGACCAATCATATTCTGAGAGAGCAGGAGGCATCTTCAAGTTACACCAACTGATGGCCTGAGAATGTAGAAGACGCTGCTACATGGCACAGACAAGCAAGTCAAGAAGTGCCCATTTGTGCAATAATGGCACTTAACCTAGGAGGGTAATCAACAGCTGGCTAATTAGCTATGAGATCTGCTCAGAGGCAGGGAACCCCTGACTTCTACAGGGACCCATGAAGGCAACCTTGAATGGGGACCAAGAACCCCATTTCTGTGGGGAAGTCCTCACTAACCAGAGGTCCTCAGAAAGGTTACACCCTCCAAACTCACCAACCTAGCAATATCTGTCTCAATTGACCAATAATAATCTCACTCTCCACTAGAGACTCTTTTTGTATTTTTCAGAAAGCAACGAGAACCGGGGAAAACCGAACTCCACCAAAGGGCCTGATTTGGAGAGGATCCATTTAGAGCCCTAATGCAACCTCTAAGGAAGTGGGATGACAAGCAAAAGAGTGATTCCCACAGGAAGGCATATAACCTAGGGAAGGATAATGGAGAGAGGCACCAAGGGTGCCCAAATGTGTCTAAACCACAAATTTTGAAACTCTTAAAAACCTAATTACTATGCAAAATTTAAACTCACCCACTATGACTCAGGGAAATTTGCAGAAAAGGAGGAGGAAACAATGTTAGAGTCATAGGGGGGAGAATCATGCATAAAAGTGAATGTCATCATGGATTCAATGGTTTTATCTAATAACCTATGATACTGAGCATATTATTGTGCTAATATATATAATTTTAAGCCAATAAAAATGTTTTTTT
>PVHP010009012.1:0-32423 GCA_004024765.1 Zapus hudsonius
ATATTCTTCCTTGGAATGAACCAGATCAAGCTGCAAGCACAATAAATTTGATTGTAATTGACTTGGTGTGGGCATTACCAGGCATTTCCATATTCACTGAATCTCATGAAATAATTGTATTTTTAACAACCCGAGTGTTAAAATTGAAGACAGCCCAAAAGCACAGAAAGGAGAAATAGCACATTTGTCCTCAATTAAAAGAATTAAAAGGTGACCCAGCCTCTGGACAAAGTCTTCTGCTTAGATAGATTTTCTAGACTTGGGAACTTCTCTCCAGCCACACACACTGTACACTCAGGAAAATCATGATTTTCTCTTCACTGAAACATTTGGGCATTTCCAGATACTGGGTGCTTCTCCTATATGCCTTAAACAGTAAGTAAACCCATTGCCCACACGATCTTTCGCTGATGAGTGCCAGGCCCTCGAATTCCCTCCATACTTCCTCGTCCACAGCCCAGGTCCTCCAGGGCTGGATCCACGAGAATGTGGGTTGAGGGGACCTGGGGCCTCGCATTCTTCACTCACACCTTATTGTACAAGGACAATCCCTAGAAGAATGAGAGGAGACTTCACCCTGTGACGCTCTTCTGATACCGTCTTGTCTTAGGTGGTGCAGTATCTCCCCTCTTCCACTCGCTGCAAGCACAAGACTAGACTAGAGGCCATATTGGAAGAGATGTTACTGAGTTAATATTCAGTGATTTGAAGCATATTAGTGTCTGGACAGTACTCAATGTACAGGAAGGAAGAAGGAATCTATTCTTGACAAAACACCCACATCTCCTGGAATCTGTCCTCTGAACCTGGAATCTATTAAAGAGGAACAGCAATCATAGGGTGGTAAGGTAAAAACTGAAGCTATACTTCAACTCTGTGGTTGTGATTATGTCTCAGTCTCTTACTGAGCCTGGGCTCTGGGAATATCCCCAGTGCTTCTGGGTTTTATATGTGACTTATGCGTAGGGCATCCCCAAAAGTGTGTGCTTTGTTCTACTTATTACTTATTAAACTGTTTTTAGTGTTTCTTGTGACTTGACCCAGGGTTCAGGTAGTTTTAAAAATATTTTTATTCATTTATTTGTGAGTAGAGAGACAGGAATACAGATGGAGTAAAAAGCCTCCAGCTGCTGCAAATGAACTCCAGATGCATGCGCCACTTTGTGCATCTGGCCTTATGTGGGGACTGGGGAATCGAACCTAGGCTAGCAGGCTTTGTAAATAAGTATGTTTAACTGCCCCAGTTTGGTTCATTTCTAATTTTTTACTCTTGGAGTCACTGATTCCAAGCTATCCAATTGTAATCCTGCATTGTGATTCCCCAGTACTATTTCTGAATGAGTATGTGAAGCATGTGAAAGACACACCCATACTCCCAGGCAATTAGAGCATTACTCAGTATGTACAGGGAAGCAACTTACGTCTTCATCAGTAGATAAAAACCTGTGGTACGCGTACATCATGAAATACTCTCAAAATGGATGAACCCTGCCATTGTGTCAGCACAGGTGATACTAGAAGGTCACCATGGTAACCAAGCCAAGCAAAGCACAGAAGGCCAGAGTCCCCGAATCTCACATGGACAGAACCCAAACAAGTAGAAGATGGTGGTGAGAGTGTGAAGTGGTGGGGACGATGGAGAGAGATTCTTAGGTGGGTTCAAAGTTACAGCCTGCTAGCAGGAGTTCTGGTGTGCTGTTGCACATCAGATGGACTAGAGGTAATATTAATGTGTGTCTAAAAGAGCTAAAAGGAAGATTTTGAATTTTTAACTGCGGAAAAATGCAGGATATCTGAGGAGATAAGCATGTCAGACCTAATTTAAACACCACATAAGAAATACATGTATCAAAACAGCATGTCATTAGTATGCTTAATCTTGATACTTTTATCTAGCAGTTCAAATAAATTTAGTTAATAAGATGGTGGGTCATAGTTACTTATGTCCCTAGACAAATGTTCACTCTGCTGTTTTTATTCAGGTTTTCAAATGCCGTTCTCCTGTTTTCTTTTTTTCTTTTTCTAACACACATCTAAGATACAACTGCTGAGACCCCCCATTAGGACTATGGGAACATCTACTTCCTGTGTGTAGATGTTCTCTACTAGACGGGGCGGTTTCTTTTTACGTAGCCATGTGTAGTTTCTGAGGCATGGCGTGTGTGCATGCACCGTGTGCACATGTGTGTGGAGGCCTGATAATGTCTGTCTGGGTTCTCCTCCGTTACTCCTCTTCATAGGTGTTTTGAGACTGAGCCCTTTCCTGAATTCAGGGTTGCCATTGACTCTGCATGATCTTTCCATGTAGGACTGAAGATACAGGTACCCATGGCAATGCCCAGTGTTTGAATGTAACTGAACTTGGACAAATAAGGCCTTTTACAGTCCTTGTGCTAATATGTAACTGCTCTTACCATGAGCCACGCCCCATTCAATGGGGCCTATACTCTTGATTTATTTACTTTATCATCACTCGGAATCTTTCTATTTTCTTGTCCTGAAACTAACTCATCTGATCATGACCTCTCGTCTGCAGGGTGGTATTAGCATTTGCAGTGGTGTGCATATTTCATACTTTTGCTGTGTTTTTTGTCTAGGGTTCTGTTGCTATTCAATATGCAGTTTTAGTGCCTCACTTTTCAATAAAAAGATGAATATCTTGTGTTTTGAGCTTGAGACTTCCTAGAAAAGTATTATTAATATAGCTTTTGTTATGTCTTAATTTAGTCTTTTTTGTTGATATTTATTCACTATTTCTTTATTATTACTTTCTTGTCTGTTACTTGCCTTTCTGATGGTCAGGTGATATATTCCGTTTTATCTTTACTTTTGGCTTACTATTAATTTCTCCATTTCCCTTTGTCATATTAAGAATTTTAGAGCGAAACTTTGACTTACAGTGATTAAGTTTTTTGCTGTATTATGCTTCAGTAGAGGCCGTGAACTTGTGAACATACATGTCCATCTCCTTCTCTTCATTCTGAGTGCTGACTGTCTTTACATGTTTCTAGCTAGTACATTGTCATTATTTTTATTCTAAAGCAATGTTTCTCAAAGTGTGACCCTTGGACTCTTTAAATTCTTGAATTGGTTTTGAGTTTGAAACTAGTTTCAGAATAATCCTAAAACCTTTTTTTAGCTTTTCTATTTCATTCGCTCCTAAGCATATATCCACATTTCCACAAGTTAGATAATATATGTCATTATCACAGACTGAATGTAAAAATAGCTGCTTTAAATTAGGCACGGGGGAGGGCTGGAGAGATGGCTCAGCGGTTAAGGCACTTGCCTCCAGTGCCTAAGGCCCCGGGTTCAATTCTCCAGGACCCACATAAGCCAGACCCACAAGGTGGTGGCCCTGGTGCTATCTCTCTCTCTCTCTCTCTCTCTCTCTCTCTCTCTGTATCTCTGCTTGAAAATGAATAAAATAAAGAAATTAATTTTAAAAAAAATTAGGCACGGGGGAAATGTACACAAATGTAAGCCATGCATCTTCTCCAAATGTTGTTTTTAAAATATTGTTACTTTTGTTCACATGTATTGGAATGTTGATATTTTAGTATATCTATATCTATCTCTACCATCTATTATCTATTTGTATACATGTGTGTATGTATTCTCAATTGTTGAACCTAAATTTTTGTTTTCAATATTAAACGCATTACTCACTGTTATATATAAACACAATCTCTTTGATATCCTTGAAAGATTGCTTTAAAATTCTGATCTATTTACACAAGTACGTCTTCATTTGCTGTCCTTCCTTCATGTAGATACATAGTTATATGATATTTCATTTTCTTCAGATTGAAGAAATTTTAAAAAACATTTTACAGTGTGTCAGAAATATATTGTCTTTGATTTTTATCATACTTTTTTATTTATTTGAGAGAGAGAGAGAGAGAGAGAGAGAGAGAGAGAGAGAGAGAGAGAGGTTACCATCTAGGACCTCCTGCCTCTGCAAATGAACTTCAGATGCCTTTGCCACTTTGTACAATTTGTCTTTATGTGGAGAATTCAACTCAAGCCATCAAGCTTTGCAAGCAAGTTCCTTTAACCAATGAGTCACCTCCCAGCCCCTGTCTTTGATTTTTGTGGCAGTACAGTATTTATTGTGTTGATATACCACATTTTATTTGTTCATTCATCAGTTGATGGTCATGCAGGCTATTTTCATTTTTATTGACAATTTTTATATATGCACATAATGAGTTTTGATTATAATCCATTCCTTGCCTTTGATTTTATATTTTGTTTAAAGTGACTTTTTAATTTTCATGTTATAAGAAAGCTACACATAGAATTCTAACTTGAAAAAGTACTTATTTACTGAAATTTGCAAACACTGGAATAGCTCTGCCTATCCACTGAGGTCCCCATTCAGAAAAATCAGTTACTCAATTTCTGGGAATGGCTACTGGAGAAGGTCAAAGTTAACTGTGTATTAAGAAAACAAGGCAGTTGGAGTAGAGAAGAAGAACATGGCGTCCCTGTCTAGTTCAGTGTGCTAACCCTGCTCTTTTTACCAATTCATGCTTCATCTACAGAAAAAAACTATTTTAGCTTGGGTTCTCTTACAAAATTTATATTTTTACCATAACCTCAAATCTTTAAGATCACTTTTATTGGACATCTACAGCTAGAAACACCTGAATAATTAGATTTTTGTTAAATTTAAAATTCTAACAGATTAATGACATTAGGCACTTTTGAGAGAAAAGATACAAGAAAGTAGCTGGGTGACCTTTCACAATTTTTCCTGATATGTGTGCTTCTAACAGCAATATCAATAAACTTTACTAGAAACTTACTGTTCTTTATGGAGTGTCATTGAAATGATTTATAACTTGCTGTTTTAACATATATACTTCCTTAGAAATTATATATATATATACATATACATATATATATGTATATGTATATATATACACATATATCCCCTCCTAAGAAATCTTAAAGGATACTCTTCTTTTTAGACACTGATTACTGTAGAGTTATTTTTAGTAATAGATTCAAACCTTTTAACCTAGAAGAACAAAAGTTAAGGAAAAACACTTCAGGATATAAACATGGGAATTTTTCAGGAAATCATAGCAAAACCTGCTAAATGACATTGCACACAATTGAAAAGCTTTGGCACACCAGAGGAAACAGTTATCAAGGTGAATCGACGGTCTATAGAATGGAATAAAAGTCTCTGTTAGCTATCCATCTCAGAGGGGATTACTATCTAGTATCTACAGTGAACTCAGATGCCTAAAAGCAAACCATTTGATTAATAAGTGGGCAAATGAATTGGATGGGCATTTCTCAAAAACATCCTTAGTCATTAGAATAACGCAAAGTAAAACTTCTTTGAGATTCACTCTTAGCCCTGTGAGAAGGACTATCATCGAGAAAACGAGGATCAACATGTGTTGGCGCTGTGTGAGGAAAAGGGAACTCATACCTGCCTATGGGAATGTAAACTATTGCAAACTTAGTATGGTGGTTCTTCAAACAACTAAAAGCAACACTACGGAGTGATTCATCTACTGAATGGGAGAAGATTCTGTTCAAAATGCATTTTATGCATGTATAACAATTTTAAAGAGATACATTTTTAAAATTAGTTGTAAAAATGTAAAAACCGTTGAGATTTTAATTTGCACTTATTTCATTCTATTCCAGTCCTTGACCAGTTTGTGACATTTCCATCTGTGTCCTGAAACCATTCCTGCTAATATCATTGGTAGCCTAGTAATTGCTAGCCTTTGAGATTTTCTTCATTCATGTTTACTTAGATGAGTCATTACTAGTTACTGCTACTAATTGTCGCTGGAGTATTCTCCAGAGGATTTTGAAGATGTGGCAGGCAGGAAAAGGCTCATTGTCTTCCTCTGGGAAGCAGTCACAGGCAGAAGCAAAATGAAAACAAGCAGGGAGGTCAACTCTGGCAGAGCTCTCGCAGCCCAGACCCGCAGCTTAATGACCCACCAAGCTCTCTTCATTGAGGCAGAGTGATTTCTGAAATATCAGTTATATTCCTGTGTGCTGATCCTCACTGCGGTTCCTTTCTATGAATCTTCCTGTATGGTTTTCTAAATTTAGGCTGATGTTCTGGCAGCAAAACCTTTAGCCCTGTGTTCTGTCAAGGAGTCCATGGGTTTGCATTACTATGCAATTATCTTACAGGAGAAGCACATGCTGGAAGTATCAGAGAATCCCCATCATGAGATCTATTTTAAAATTCATCACACCATTGTTTGTTTGTTGGTTTCCAGTTTGCTGAGTATTTCCCAGAGTAAAAATAAATGGAAATGTGATTATGTCTTATAATAATTCAAAACAACCTTCTTCGTTGCATTCGAAATTGATTATAATTGAAACTACAACCCACATCTTTTTGAAATGCTAAGGCAGGAAGGAAACAAACAGAGAAAGTCACAGATTGAAAATGGGTTCATGTGGATCAGGTCACATTTGAGTGACAGCAAAGGACGGGCAAACCCCATGGAGCTCTGAAGGTAGAAATCAAGCGAGGGGAGAGAAAAGCGTGAGAGAAGACACATCAATCCTTCTCTCACTGCTTTCTGTATGCCAACAAAACAAAAGCTGCAGCCAGACCACACCCAGCGAAGAACTCTGCCAGTCAAAGTAGTCTTTGCCAGAATGAAGCAAGGCCACTCGGGCGGCGGGACACAGGAGGTCCACAGCTCTCTGAGGACACTGGACAGCAGAGCATGGTCCAAGCACAGAAGAGACTAAGGGAAAACCTCACAGCTTATATCAGAGTCGAAGCTTTCTGGAGAGATTAATTGGGACTTTCTCCAAACTGTAAGTAGACTGAACTTCAAAGAATTAAGAATTCATCTAAATAAATGAATATTTCTCAGTCATGATTTTGTATTTTTCCAGAGCCGTTCAGCCATGTTGAGGCCCAATCCATCACTAGGTCTCCATGATTTTATGATTCTATCTGAAGAATCCATTTTATAAAGCAGACTCCATTTTGTAAAGCAGACTCCATTTTGTAATGCAGACTCCATTTTATAAAGCAAACTCCATTTTTAGACTTACTTCCCCCTCCCTAAAGAATGTCTGATCACAAAGACCAGGAAGTAAAAAAAAAAAAAAAAGACACCATATAAGGAAGCATATGGCCGTCCTGGAAGGTGGGCTGGCCCTGGGATGTGGCTCCAAGGAAGTAACCAATCAAGAGGCATACAGATACAGGAAAGGAGCCAATAGAAATACCACACACCCTGTGACCTAAGCTGTATTATAATTAGATAGCTCCTGTCCATAAATACCCTGCTCCTTTGTTCTTCGAGGCTCCATCTTGCCTAGACATTCATCTGCCTGCTTGTGGAGCCCGACTGCGCAGCCGAAGAATGAAATCCTCTTGGTTTTGCATCTGCTGGTGTGGTTATTGGAGTTTTGGGGTATGCTCTCCTGAGAGAGGCCTTGGGGGGTCTTTCACTATCCAACTGTAATTTTGGAGGAAGTAATAAAATGAGCAAATTTGGGGGTAGAGGAGAGCGTGTAAACTTGATCTCCTATAACACGGGGTTGGAAAACTGTTTCTGTAATAGACAAGGTAGTTTACTATTTTCCACTTTACAGCATAAGGGTGGCCGGGTGGTGCTGTACCTGTGTTCCAGTTCAACTCGATCCACGTAACCCACGGTAGGCCAGGCTTCGTGTGCACACCACACACAGCCTGTCGTACTCATCTGTACCCTAAGCCATGTAGAACTGTGTGCACAATGCCTAAGCAATTCTGAGAAACTAGCCCACCATCTGGTGCAGATGTTGTCAGAGAGGTCACCACCCCAAACACTCTGCTCAGAACTAGACAGAACTTGCAATCTGCTACTGGTTCTCCTGACGACACGGACAAAGGAATGATCCCCAAAAAACTCTCAAGGTGATCAAGACAGTTTTCCACCAGAGGAAGGAAGGTGGCAGGTTAAAGGAAGTCTGCATGTTGAGATTTAGGAACAGTGATTAAGAGATCTTCAGCCTGAATCCAAGTTTCTGATAAGCTGGGACATGGAATGGGTCTCATTATATCCATGAGAGTTATTTGAAATGCCAGAGAAGCAAGGCTTTTTTTTCTTCAAAATAAGGCAAGCTTTATAAAAATTAGAGTTGTTTAATGATGCAGTCGGCTGTCTCCGCATTGCTTTCATGCTGACTGTTAAGCACAGACCAAATTAGCATCACAAATCAAGGCAACTGAATGGTTTTGTGATGGGATTGGTGTTCCTTTTGACGCTTTCTCCAGACTTTGAAATTCAGACACTTTATGCAAACATTTAAGTAAGAGTGAATTCAAGCTAGGTTTTAGATAAAGCTTGTTTTTTAATTGGTGACCAGCCGCTGACCACATTCAGTTCCCCAGGGTTAGGGCAAAGCAGAGCCTAAGTCCATCACATTAAGACCATCTGCCCCAAAGAAGATGTTATGTAGTCAGCATGGATGCCTCATTCACAAACCTCACTGGAGGACCAACAGGTGAGCTTAAGAAAAAACATCTAGCCCGGCGTGGTGGTGCACGCCTTTAATCCCAGCACACGGGAGGCAAAGGTAGGAGGAGATCACTATGGTCTGGAGGCCAGCCTGGGATTACAGAGTAAATAAAGTGAGTTCCAGGTCAAGCTGGGCTAGAGTGAGACCCTACCTAAAAAAAAATAATAATAAAATAAAAATAAATAAAAGGAGACGAAAAAGAAAGAAAAAAGGAAAAAAAAAACTAAAAAAGACCATGCAAATTCAAATTATCACTGGTTCTTCACACTATTTTGCTTTGTGTTTTGTGTAAGATTGTTGAATAGAATTTTGCTTGGCATCTCAGGTGGGCCGTGAATTCACTATGTGTCCCAGGATAACCTTGGGTTTGCCACAATCCTTCTGCCTCCCAAGCGCTGGGATTATAGGTACCACCACACCCACTTACAGATATTTTGATACAGAAAAAATAAGTCATAGAAAGCCACATTCTACATTTCTGCTTGGGGATCTCATATCTATCTATACACAAAGGCACACAAATATGCATGCACATCTCTTAGAGTCCAGACTATTTAAAACATGCAATTGTGAGAAAAATAGTAATGTGCAAATTTAGGGAGAAACAGAAAGGACAGTTTCTATATTTTTAAAAAAATCCTACTGTTAGAAAGTCAGTGCTGAAAATCCCACCTGCTGAAAACACATTGGGGCCCTTCAGGCCTATTGCTTAGTGTTCTAAGTGAGTTGCTCATCTGATTTCTCAGGTTGTTATCCCAGACAGCATCTCCCTTTCTGGTACTTAGGGAAAATGACTAATACAGTTGACTGTGCTTTCCTCAAACATGTGTTGAGCTCTAACTCTAAAATCTGCTGCGAGTGACCAAATTTGACAATAGGACCCAAACCCTCCGAGTGTGACCAGATTGAGCCACAGAAACTGAAGCCTGCATACTGCTTGCTGAGTGTGGATAGCGTCTTTGTAGATGTGAAGCCATGCTGAAGTTGGGTGGCACAGACCTAAGGATTCTAGGACAGCCACAGCAAAGACTCAAACGAGATGATTTAAACAACAGAGATGTTTTATCTCCTTCCCAGGTTTGGAGGGCAGAAGGAATGAAGGGGAGGGTGGAGTAGAATCTGTTACCCTGGACGGTCTTCCCCGTGTCTGCTCACCTACTCTTCCCTCTGAGTATGCCTGTCTTCAAAGCCAATGCTCTCCTTTTAAGGACTTCAGTTGTACTGGATTAGAACCTACCTTCATGACTCATGACCATGTTTTAGCTTGAGTTCCTCGGGGAAGCTCCTCTCTCTGAATGCAATCCCGTTCTCAAGTGAGGGGTTCAGATGCCAGCCGGCCTCTAGCTGGACTTTGCAGTGATTTTCATTTTTGCTTTCTACCCCATCCCTGACATGTTACTGGACCATCAGAGTAGGGTTGCTTCCTGAGACATAGAAAATCTATTCTGTCATGTGATTGTAATTGGTCCATCATGCATTTAATATATGAATCCTCAGTGAATTTCAAAGGTCTGCCTATGGTAGCCCGGAATGCATGTTCTCAGTGTCCTGCTGGTGACATTGGGTTAATATGTTCTATATCAGCTCATGCCTACTGCACATGATAGCTGATCTCAGTTGCTGGGCAACTCTAATTAAACACAGCCTGCACAGCACCATTAACAAAGTGTTCAGTAAACACATGGCTCAGTGCTCCTCAGCTCTACACGCACAGCATCTGTCCATCAGTGGGCAGTAATCAGGCTCTAAGGACAGCGCACAACCAAGAATCTGTCAGGGTCTCCTTAACGAGTTAGACACATTAGGCATTAGTCTACGCCCCATGCAGTCCACCGTGCCGTGTCTGATTGGGAGGAAAAGATCCATGCATACTGTCAATGGCCAGAGGGAGCCCACACTAATTCCTTAGACCCATGGCTCAGGAGGCAGGAGGTTATAATTCTGATTTTCAGCCATCTGTCAATGCAACCCTAACAATCCTCATTAAATTGGCACTTCCATTTTTCAGACATTGAAACAGAGAAAGTCCAGTTTTAGAGTGAGGCACTGAGAAGATAATGCCACATCACACAGATCCAGGCCCCCAGAGGAGAACAGCATGGGGCGATGGAGACAGAGGTTAGAGGGGGACACCTAGAGGTGAAGGAGTGCCAAGAACTGACCAAAGCTGCGGCAAGTTGGTGAGACGCAGAAGTGGGCGTCCCTTGAAAGCATGACTCTGCTGGCAGCCTGAGTTTGGACATCACACGTCTAGAACAGTGGAGGACAAAGTTCGATGGTTTTAAGCAGCCGACTTTGCCACGGTTTTAGTGACAGTCCTAGGAAACTAACCCAGACACCATGCCACTTATTCAGAAAATTCCCAAGTGACTCCGCTACTGAGTCCATGAAAATGCCGCACGCGTCATCAGCCATGATTCCTTCTTGGGAAGACTATAAATTGGCTGTGGAAATAACACGTAAGTAGCTAAATGCTGACTGAGGAATCACACCTCTTTTATAAAACTCCATATCCCTAGAGTCCCATTCTCTTATCTCTGAGCCTCGTTTTGAGATCAGAAAATAAGCTGAATCCAAAGCTTCTTACTGAATCTATCCCAACATGGGCCACACATGGGAGAAAATAGTCATGGGTAGAGGAGAAATTAGTAAGTTAAAACAGCAGGTAAGACATCATCCTGGCTTCACTTGCAGACTGTTTATCGACTAATTGTTGCTGCAGAGAAACACGAACAAGAGAAAACCAAAGGATGGAGCTCCTGAGAAGTTGTGCTCCTGTGAGCCATCATGCCTCCCCATGCTCACCATTTTCCTTCACTGCTTTAGAGACTTCTTCCCAACTGCACATCAGCCTGACGGAGGTGGAAGCTTACTGTGATCTGTCCCAGCCAGGGGCGAAGGTCAACAGTGGCAGATGCAGTGCTGAGAAATGACCTGAAAAGACAGATGTGGGAGTTGCCTGGGATTGTTCTGCGGGATTTGAGAGCAGGTGGGTTTTCTCTCTGTAAAGAGATCAGAGATCTAGGTTGCTAACTGCTTTTTGTCCTCCGCGTGGAGAAAGTCTATCTGAAGAAAGGATCTACAGTCATGATAAAAACGACAGGGTAGAGCACTACAAATCTAATCTGAGTGTCTGAGTCCAGCTGCCTCAAAACCCAAGCCACACCTGCAGCTCTGGGTCCCTTGGGACTGGATGACCCTCTTCAGTGTGTTGCAGGTGTCATAATAAGTCCCACCCTCACAAACAACTGTTTCTGAGAAGAATGCAGCCTCTGTTGCCGCTGCATGCCAGACCAGTTTATAGCCGTTTACAAAATCTTATTGTCATGTATGTAGCACTTCAAACTTTGGGAAGACATTTTAATGCTTATATATGTATGTTTACACACATAAGAAAATATTTATATTTATATTATACAATAATATATGCACATATTTATATCTAAATAGTTATGTATTAATATATTTACATTATTTATAATAAATAAATATTTATAAATAAATTTGGGCAGAGAAGCCAAGATTTACTGGTGCAGTTTCCTTATAGGTATATATATATATATATATATATATATATATCCTGAATTATCTATCCATATGGTCTATAGGCCTATCACCCTATAGATAAGCATACATATATAGATTATAGATATCCTAGTAACTCAGGGTTGCTTTAACATCTAAAGCCCATCAGTACAATTTGCTAAATAACTAAATAATTTACACTTGACTCAAAGGAAAAAATCTAGAGGTTAACATTGCAAATTTGATAAAGTTTTTTAAACTTTTTATTGATAATTTTTATAATTACATAATGCAAATGTATAATATACATACTATATTTTGATCACTACTGGTGGGAGTGCAAGCTTGTACAACCGCTGTGGAAACTACTAATATGGAGACTCCTGAAAAAGATGAAAATAGAGCCACCAGCTGGCCCAGCTATTCCTCTACCGGATCTCCCTAAAGTCTCTTCTCAATACAGACACATTGGCTCAACCATGTGTATAGTTGCTCAACTCACAATAGCTAAGAATTGGAATCAACTCAGATGCCCATCACTGAGTGAATGAATACCAAAATTGTGGAGCCTATACACAATGGAATTCTACTCATCAGTAGGGAAAAATGGCATAATGAAATTTGCAGGGAACGGATGGATTTGGAACAGAGCATACTCAGCGAACTCACACAAGTACAGAAAGACAAATGCCACACATTCTCCCTCATCTTCGGTTCCTAACCAGAAACATACCTGCCATGTAGTTTGAAGGACAGATGATGGTAATAGAAGGGTTTGGGGGGAGGGAATGGGAGGCAGTGGGAGATATACACAAAACTAAATCTAAAATGAATAGGTACCATATAATCCTTACTCCTGAATGGCAGGGTAAAACCTAACCTTCCAAAGAAATATGGGGATATCATTTGGTAAGAGGGGCCCTGAAGAGGGTAGGATGAAGCCTGACCCTAAAACATCTGGCTCAGGCTTGGAACGCCCAGTACCAGAATGGGGATCCCAGGGAAAAGGCCCTAATGCTAAAGACACCACCTGCTGCCAACACACTACATCTAGAGACCCAACTTGGATCTGAAAGGAAGCCAGTCCCCAGATGGTTAGCCAGTACAGTGCTGAAAATTGCTACATGAGCTGCTAGGGAACTTGGCCAACAATGTTGGGAGAAAGCAGGGACTATGACAGCAACAGCAAGACAAGATGTACACACCTGTGTGACAGTGGCACCCAACCTAGGGGAATATCCAAGGACTTTCTGATTGGCTAACAGATCAGCTCAGGGGCAAGGAGCCCAGAGCTGGAACTGGGATCCAAGCCCAAATCCGATGGAGTCCCAGAGAAACGTCACTGACCTTGGGCCTAAAGAGAGGATACGCCGATCCTGATATCTCCAAACCAACAATGTTTATTCCATTGAACCCATGCTGATCTCACTCTCCATAGAAAAGCCATTTTATTTTTTCAGAAGGCATTGGGCTGCAGTGAGACCGTTCCCAAAAGCAAACAAACAAACAAGACACTAAGCAGAGCATGATGATATTCTAGTAGATATAATTTGAGAAAATGCTGCAATATTGCAGTTTCCATTATTCCATGAAAACTGGATTTTAAATATATGCACTTGATATTCACTACTTTAGAGCATGCTATATGTCAGGCTATGACTAGCCCACTTAAAATATTATTTATTTATTCGAGAGAGAAAGCCTGGACAGACCATGGTCTTTTGGTTGCAAATGAAGTACACACACACACACACACACACACACACACACACACGCCACTTTGTGTGTCTGGCTTTACATGGGGAATTGAATCTGAGCCATAAGGCTTTGTTAGTAAGTGCCTTTAACCACTGACCCATTTTTAACAAACTCAAAAGATAAAAAATTTCAAAATCATGTATGCTCTACCAAAGGGAAGTTCTTAATCGTCCTCATCATGGCATCTTCCAGCGGCTCTGCACTCACACTTCCCTGTGAGATGAAGATGCCTCCTCCAACTGTCCCACACGCCCAGATGTCTTCTTCCAAGACCCTTCCATCCACTTTACAGTTGATGATCTACTTATGTTTTATTTTATCCCTTTTGTCTTAGTACGGAAATGTGGCCAGTTTTATTTATGTACGAGGACAACAGTTTTGAATTAAGTATGCCTTTCTACCATAAAAGAAAATCCTCATAGTTTTCCTCCATATCTTAGGCCACATGAAACTGAATTCCACAGTTCTATGGAGTTATCCACCCTAAAACATGTGCATTGATACTGCAAACTTGTTAAAATAGTCTTTCAAACAGATAAAAATTACTGATCCTAGTGCTTGTGGAGGTGGCAGGAATTATTGGCTGTGTTTTCTCTGTGCCTTACTGCACCTTCCATACCTTGCTGTACCTTACTGTACCTGGCTGTGGTTTCTTTCTTGTCCCCTCACTGTACTCTGGAAATGCCAGAAGCGATGCACTGTGTCTTCAGCCCAGTCCTCTCCCCCTCACGAGAGCTCACAGTCCTTTCCTTCTGAAGAGGGAACACACTCCCATTCCCTCGTGCCACTGGCAAACTGGGGCTTCTCTGCCACTTCCATCTTCATCATCCACATGTTTAAAGAGCCGAGAGAAAGCTGACTCCTCAAATCATAGGCTTGAGGCTCAAAATCAAAGTCTTCAAACATTGATGTCCAGACACTGTGAGCTCTAGCTCAGGACCCCCACTATTCTTTTTTCTGTTATACCCAGGTTTCCATCCCTGTTCCCCCCTCGGTTTGAGAATCTCTAAGTCTCTAGGGAAGTTTTCCTGCATCCAGTAGAAAAAAAATATAAGACATAAATATACAAATATAGACACGTATCTCTTGATTTTCTCATTAGAAACTGCATTTTCACACTAGATAAATTCTGAAAGGACTGCAAATGCCCTTTCTTACAGTTTTACTGAATTAGCAAAAATAGTTGAAGAAAAGCCATACGTTCACAAGGTGGGTTCGCTTTAGTGTCAAGGTTTGCATCCACAAAAAACACTTTCATTTGTTCAATATATGTTATGCTTACATCACTGAAGCTTGCATTTAATGTAGGGTTTTCAATAGAACAAGGCACACAATAGATAGGAAGAAGGAAACAAAATTTAGGAGTGAATGCTAATCTATTCATGTACAAGGAGAAAAAGGAAAAACAAAGCTTGAGACAAGTATTCAATGATGCAGGTCACAACGTGCTGGTTTGCTTTAATCGCTGCTTTCCTGAAGTTTCATTTTCCTCTCTTGCCCTTCTGTCAAAATGAAGTGATAAGACTTGTTTTAATGCCCCTCGCAGGAAATTGTGAGGATTGATGACAGTGTGCTTAGGCCTCCTCAGAAAAGGATGGTGTCAAACTAGAAAGCTTATTGCTTTGTTTCCTAAGAGGAAATGTGTAAAAGTGAAGCGTTTTCTACTGCAATGAACACGAGGTCCACCATTTATGTGGGCAGAAGGCTCCAGCATTTGATGTCCTGGGATTCTGAAAATCATCTGTTGTGAAGAGACACTTCATCAGATTTTTTCACATCCCTCCTCTGGAACTGTGGAAGTCAGCATAATTAAATCTGTGACCAAGAGTGGGAAATCTAGAAATATGGATGAGAATTAAAGTTTTATAGCTGAACATTGATACAGTGGATACTTGTATTTTACGTTTAAAACTCACTGCCAACATGAACCTGGGATGTTTCATTCAAGCTCTCTGCATTATGATATTTGTTATGTAATTTCCCTTAAAAATACACATTAAATATTTTGTGATTTTTTTTTACTATTTTCAGGTATGCATAGCTCTATTTAATTAGCCAATTTTCATATGCTTTGAACATCATTATCCTATATTCCAGATATAAAAGTATGTCAGGTTATTTATGTTTTACTTCTCACCAATGCAAAAGGAACTCGTATGAATCAGTCATGGACTTTATTGCAACAGAATAAAGAATTAATTTACCAAAGCCATGCTAAATGAATCCTATTATTATAGACATACATATGTCTTGACTATTCGAATCTAGTTGGTTCTTTTACCTTATTCAAATCAATACCTCCTTTCCCACCTACTCCAAATTTTATTAGCAAAGTAGATTATTCAATAATATATGCATTTAAATAGCTCTTGGTTTTCCAGATATAATACATGTTCTTAAAGAGGCATAGGCTCTGACAGAACAAAAAGAAATGGATTAAACTAGCAAACATAATCTAAAGTACTAATAGATAAAACCTTATCTGTGAAAATTGAGATTTCAATATTTCAGACTCTGACAGAGAGAGGATAAAAAGTAGAATAATTTAATTTTTATTTTAAAATGTCAATGGATACTTAATAAAAGGCTGGTAGAATGCATATTCCTAGTGGCTAGCTTTATTGTAAGAGATGAGAATTCTTAGAACTTGTATTTCCCAATGAGTTGAGTTTTTCAGAACAAGAGAAACAATGTGTTGAGGATCTGGGATCTGGCAGAGTCACCTGGACAGAACTGAAGAATAGAACCGAGGCAGCGTATTGCAGTGGCTGGAGTCCTCCCAGGCCCGGCTGGGATGCAGTATTGTTAGAACATGTAGTACAGCAAGAACTGAGGTTTATATTTGGTTTGATTCATGTGAATTGAGGAGTCTCGTTTCCTTGTCTATTTTCTTTTACAACCACTCTGGTGAGATTCCTTGATTCTGAAAGTCTGATGAATAGAGACTTCTTATATTATCCAGTCCCTGGGTCTGCATGTTGCCTGCCTGCACTTCTACCAAATAGAAATCCCGGATTGACATAGGAGGGAAGTCGTTTTCTGTAGCTGCACTTAACACAGACTGAATTCTCAATCATCTACTTAGACAGAAGTGGCACCAGGTCTCTGGGGTGGACCCACAGGTCCAGGCCTTCCCATGCCAAAGAACCAGGTAGGGAAGGGGACCATCAATGTTTCCTTAGAAGTCCTCATAGCTACAGGTAGGAGCAGAAACCTAACCACACCCTCAATGCACCTCAAGTGATTTGTTTACTTATTTACCATCCACTGTAGAAAACTTTCGCCTACAATCACTTAAGAGAGAGTAAAATGGACCTGGCGCCATGGTGAGACTCAAGTGACCTGCCCTGCTGCCCACGAGCACCTTGGCTCTTCTGCAGGCGATGCTGCTTCTGCTGTCCTCAGAAGTGTCTTGCAGGTGCCTGTCGGAGTGGCCCTTGGCTTTTCTTGCCTGAAGGTCACATAGTTGCTCCGTGTCAGGCACTGGCTGCCAGATTTCCTTGAACTGGAACTGGAGTCCCTATCTGGCCTTGCAGCCAAGCTCAACAGAGAGGGCTCTGTAGACCATTTTCAGGAATCATTTTCTTTCCATACAGAGCCTCCTGATTGGGACACTATAGATCTCAGGACTTCCAGTGACCCCAGAGGGGGTTCTGTGCCCAGCTATGAAATAGTAGAAACCACACCCGATACGTTGTGTTGCTTACATATTTGCTTCTGTTTTCATATATTTTCTTCAGAATTCTTCAAACTCTGCTGCTCTGACTTCTCTGCTAGATGGAACGTACCTCCATGGGTGAACCAGAATGAGCTCCTCCTTGTTCTTCCTCCCTTGATTTGCTTTTGCCAATGTAACTAAGACAACACGATGCCTATTGATGAATGTGGAGTTGGGTACCAATTACTTATTTTGTAGAGATGTGCAAAAGTCATTGTTCACCTTCTGCTGGAGCTGATCCAGGGAACAGAGAATTGCTGTGCTGAGCTCCACAGTTTGGAAAAGGGAGATGGGCTCCAGCTTGCTTCTAGAAGGACATCCTCAGAACAGTTGTCTCTCGCTCCAAGAGGGAAGGCAGAACTGTCCACTGTTGGGAAGTTTTTGCGATGGGTCATGCAGGGGGTATGT
This sequence comes from Zapus hudsonius, assembly GCA_004024765.1. Lineage (NCBI taxonomy): Eukaryota > Metazoa > Chordata > Mammalia > Rodentia > Dipodidae > Zapus > Zapus hudsonius. The sequence continues at coordinate 17,924 of PVHP010009012.1, forward strand.
AAGACGAGAGAGAACTGGTGGGGGGTGTTGGCAAGATCTTGATCAAAGCAACAAATCGCAGACTCTCAAATAAACACAGAGAGCCAATCAAAAGTCTGTTAGAGTAAGGCTACAGCATGCCAGGGTTTCAGGAGAATGTGTTAGAGGTCAACGTTCTTGTCATTGTGATTTTGAGGGAATTAAAATCTTGTTAGTAAAATGATTTAGTTTGGATCAAAAGACTGTTGGAGAACAGGTGATCGAGGAAATAAGACCGTTTTATATAAACCACTTTTATGAATGTTGAAGAATCTTGGAAGAGGCAGTGCCACTCAGAGCAATGGTGTGTGAGGGTAAATCCTTGAGGAATGAGGCGGGGTTCCAGGCTAAGGTAGCGTGTTCTGAGGCAGACAGATCAGAGTTGCATGAGCCTAGGAAGAGGCGTGCTCTGGAATAATCATGAACCCAGCCACTAAGGTAAGTCCAGGGGCAGAGGTGGTGACATGGAATAGAAGTGAGAGGAGGGAACTTATCTAGAGCTTGTCCTTCCAAAATAAAATATTTGAGAACAGGGTATGCACAGTCACTGCTGTCCCCTCTGGAATGTATGACCTACAAGCTCATAGTGTGTGTACACACAGAAATAGTACAAATTCCTCTTTTTCTGATTAAGGCATTTTCATTTGACACAAAATCTGTATTTAATCAGTGTCTGGAGGATTTTTGTATTATTAAATCTAAAATCCGTGCAGTAGATGTGATATAAACACTTGCTTATTTCTTGACTACCTAAAGAACTGAAACCAAGCGGACAGTTAGTGCCACAGAGTATTATGGAAAAGGGGAAACTAAAAATAGAGAAAATTGCAAGTTCCCAAGATTTTACTCGTAAACTGGAGCCAGAAATTCGCAGGCCTTTCTCACATCTAGAGTTCTTATAAAACAAACTATTATCTTATGCGACGGGGAGCTTTGTTCAGCAGACATGGAGTTTCCACCCCACTGAGGATGTTAGGAAAGGAAAAGTGAATCCAAATAAGGACCTGATGAACCCTTAATCTGTCCTTCAAGGAATTGATAAGAATGATATTTTGATGGTCCTTGGTCCCTGTTTCACCACAGGAACATTTTCAAAAGTCCAAGGGCTGTAGGGTTACCCAAGGCAACATGGGTCAAAGTGGGTTCTGCTTCTCCAGTTCCTTCTGGTTCTGCTTGGATTTGACTGTCCACAGCACCTGCTGTTGATGGGCCGTGTCCTTACTCAGCAGGAGTCCACCATAAGAGCACTTCACCCATAGTTCTGAGTCCAGGGTTCATTCCAGATGATAGAAACCCTGCCCACTCGCAGAGCATCTGTAACAGCAGACTGGCTCAGCCCCCGAGACCCCCAGCTGGAGGGAGGATCCCATTTTCATCACCGTTCCACAACCCATTTCCTCATCATGGCTCCTCTCCCTGTTCTGAAAGGGCCCTTGGTTCAGCCTCTTGGACTGCCTCCCTGGTGAGGTCTGGATTCCTGATCCCAGATGGCCAGCCACCTCCTACCTTCTATGTGTAAGGACCCACAAATACAAAATTGTCTCCTTGTAGCCAGAGAAGCCCTCTGATCTTAAAGAACCAGCTGTTCTGAATGACTGTGTTTGAGTATTCTCGCATCCCAGGGTGTGGAGACTTTTTGTGCATAACATGTGGAATGTGACCAGAATGAGAACCTGTGTCTAATCCCAACCATTATTATGGGGTGGTTGTCTTTGAGTTTGTGTGTGTGTGTGTGTGTGTGTGTGTGTGTGTGTGTGTGTGTGTGTGTGTGTGTAGGTCCTTCAGAGCAATTTAAAATTTTTTTTTATCTGAAGAATTCACGGTCTGTTGAAGCTTACTCATAATAACAGGAACTTCACTTTTTCGCTATTCTTTTGTAGACTTGTCACAATTTGGTGCGCTGCACAGAGGAGGAACTCTGACAATAAAAGGTTAGAGTCTTTATTGAAGCTGAGATTCAGAGAAAATTTACAGAAAATTCAATATATTTTGAAAATGTGGCACAGGGGATAGGGCCTGCTCCTTCCTGTCTCCTAATGCACATGGAAAATGAGGAATTAAAAGTTGGTCACAGGAGAGAAAACCAAACAAGAAAACCAAGGAAGAACAACCACAATAAACCTGCTCTTCGTTCCGGGCTGGTTTTCAAATAATTTCCCCATTTGGATTCTGCAAAGGGTTTTTGTAGAGGGAGGTCACAGTTATAAGAGAAAGCACACTGACCTGCCACTCAGACATGATTGAGTCCAGGAGACCCTGCTGCAGGACTGTGGGACTTTGCACACAAAAATGAACTACTTCTCTTCCTGTGTTCTCTTCTGTGAAATGAGAGCACCAATTTAGATTAGTGTAGTTCCATAGAAGCGTGCTGTGTCACATTCTATATTAAATGAACATTGAAAAAATTTAATTTCATACTAAATGAGATAGAAATAGTGAAACTTAATCACAATAATACATTTTACCATGATATATTCAAGGCATTATAACTTAAACATGAACTAAGTATAAAAATAACTATTAAACAAATGTTTTCTGTTCTTTTTGTACCACTAATTCTGCAAGAGCTAGATAATGTTTATAGTTACTGCATATGTCCATTCTGACCAGCCATATTTCAAGTGCTCAATGAGCCCACCGAATTCTTGGCTGCTATATCTACTCATATCTATCTATATCTCCCAATAGAAATGATATAATTATTACTATATAATAACTAGTAAGCAAACTAATCAATAAAAACTAATAAAATATAATGTTGGAGAATTAATATTCTAACATAATCATAGTGCAATTAATATTATGCAGAAAAACACATGAGTAATATTATATAACAATATTATAATACAATGATATAGCAATGCTAATTAATAATAAAATATGGTATAATAATTTTGTATATATACAAGTTACATATATGGTTTGCTGTAGTTTAATATATGTAGAAATAGATATACAGATATAAATGAAATACACAGAAGATACCCAGGAACATTTCTTTTTTTTTACTTGTTATATTTATTGATACCCTTTAGCCAGACAGATAGGACCACACTGGAATAGAAATAAAATATTTGAAGTTAAAAAATGATCAAAATGTGCTATATATGCATGAAAAATGTCAAAAAATTACAGGTTTTAGAGGCTGAGGAAAAGGCTCAGTATAGTGTTTCCTGTGCACACATATGAGGACCTGCTTTGAACCCTTAAAACTCTGTAACTTGTGTGTAACTTGGGTTACAGAGTGCAGAAGGTGGTACATGTTTGGAATCCCAGTATTTTGGGCTGGGATTTTGTGACAGGGGTAGGCAGATTACTGGAGCTCTCGGCCAATGAGAGACCCTGACTCAAGTGTGGGGCGTGGACACATCATGAGGACTCACACCTTATGTTGTCCTCTGGCTTCCACATCACATGTCCACACGTGTACCTGCACACTCGTTCATATATACACACAGGTTTTTAAAAATAATACTTTTTCATTGTTTTTATATCATTTTATTTTTTATTTAACATTTTTATTGGCTTATAATTACATATATTAACACAGCAATATGCTCAGTACCATAGGTTCTTAGATAAAGCCATTGAATCCATGATGACAGTCCCTCTTATGCATTCATTATTCTCCCCCCATGACTCTTACATTCTTTCTGCCCCCTCTTCTGCAAATTTCCCTGAGTCCTAGTGAGTGAGTTTATATTTTGCATAGTTATTAGGTTTTTAAGAGTCTGTAGATTTGTATTTTGGACAATTTTGGGCACCCTTGGTACCTCTCTCTATCGTCCTTCCCCAGGTTATCTGTCTTGCTGTGGGAGTAGCTCTTTTGCTCACCATCTCACTTCCTTGGAGGTTGTGTTAGGGCTTGAAATGGTGAGTTTGAGGTGAATGGTCTCCTGCTTGGGTGTCCCCATCAAGTCATGTCCCTTTAGTGGAGTTTGGTTGTCCCCGGTTCACAATGCTTTCTGAAAAATACAAATGGAGTCTCCAGCGCAGAGCGAGATCATTATTGGTCAATTGAGACAAATATTGCTAGGTTGGTGAGCGTTTGGAGGGTGTAGCCTTTCTGAGGACCTATGGTTAGTGAGGACTTCCCAACACAGATGGGGTTCTTGGTCCCCATTCAAGGTTGCTTTGGGTCCCCATACCAGTTAGAGGTTCCCTGCCTCTGAGCAGATCTCAAAGCCAATTAGCCAGCTGTTGATTACCCACCTAGGTTGGGCGCCACTATTGCACAGATGGGCACTTCTTGCTTGTCTGTGCCATAGAGCAGTGTGTTCTGCAGTCTCAGGCCATCAGTTGGTGTAACTTGAAGATGCCTCCTGCCCTCTCAGGATATCGTGGGTCTGGTTCCCCTGGCAGCTCCTGCAACACCTTCCGGCATCACCCAGGCTGCCCTTCTGGGAGCTGATTTCGTTTCTGGATTCAGCAGGGTCTCTCATTGTTGTGTGATATCATTCTATAGAATCTTCAGTATCTTTTGCCTAAGGCGGGTATTCAAGGGCTGTGACAGAAGTTTGTCTTGTTTTAGGGACCATGTGGGTCACTCTGATCAACAGCTCATTGTGGGAGGAAACTACTTACTCGTTTGGGGAGCCAAAGGTCAGCGTCCTTTGTACCATTGGTAGGCTTCCCCCCCCCCTTTGGGGCCCTATCTACCTCCAGAACTTTTTGTACATAAGTTAGGATTCTATGGAGTCAGATTATTGTTAGTTTAGGTTTGTGTACATCTCCCCCCTCTGTTGCTTCCACCCCATTTCCTTCTGTCCCCTTTGCCTTTCACCTGAGTCACTAGTCATATATGCTTACAGATCCCTTTAACCTGATTAGGGGCCACAGATAATGGAGAATATGCGGCGCTTGTCTCTCTGTTCTTGTGTGAGTTCACGGAGTATGATCTATTCCAAGTCCATCCATTTTTCTTTGAATTTTGTTATATCATTTGTGGATACAAGGTCAATGCCTTTGAACGAACTACTTTTATTTAACCTTCTAATATATTCTCTTTGAATGAAACATCAGGAGGAATAATGTGTGCACAGAATAACTGAAGGGATTTAGCAGTCTTGTTTGTCAGATATTGAAATTAGCGGCCATCTCATCCATCCTCATGGGAGTGCAAGGGGGAATGCCTCCTCCAGTGTTCGTGCTCTCTAGGCCAGTCTCCAGACGGCAAGGCTCAGGAAATGACTTCAGCAGGGGCATCCCTTAAAGAGCCAGAGTGGAGACTTTGCAGCAGGGGTAAGATCATAGAGCGGAGAGTGGCCAGACTAATTTCTTAGGACTTGTTACTTCTTGGAGGCTCTGAACATCAGACCTTGCTCTCAGCAAGACTTGTCTCAAGAAGAGCATCTTCTTCATCATCTACACTGCTTCATCAAGAGGCAACTTTTGAGTACTTACCTAAAAACAGCTCATCATACTTGAATATTCTCTTCTCTCTCTTTTTTAAACTATCTTTTATGTTTATTTTTTATATCTTTATTGTAAAAAAGTATCTACACTGTATGAGCAAATCTTGTGAAGGTGTCCACGTTTCTTTCTTCTCTGTCCCCTAACCACCAGGTAGTTCCTCAGTGTGCATAATGGATCTGTCCATAGGTTAGGGGTTATGAACTGCACCAGAGGTAGCCAATTTTTCTTTCTTTTTTTTTCTTCCCCCTTTGTGTATTGTTACTGAGGGGAGCAATGTCTCTGGATATTCTCCCCCACCATGGCTCTTACATTCTATCCGCCCCCTTTTCCACTCAGTTCCTTGAGTCATAGTGAGTGAGTTTTAAATCTGCTTTATTGTTGAGATCTTAAGTATCTCTGGATCTTTGCTCTGGGTTGTGTTGAATATCACTGGTGTCTGTCTTCATTGACCTTTCATGGGTTATCAGACTTGCTGTGGTGATTGGTCTCCTGTTTGTCTCCACTTTCCCATAGGTTTCATTTGGGCCCTGTGTGAAGGCTAGGTGTGGTTTGTCTCCTGCCAGGATGTCAGCCATCATCCAATGTCTTGCTGGTGGAAATGAGTTGTCTCAAGCTCTCTCAATGTCTTCTGAAAATACAAACAGAATCTCCCTTGGAGAGTGAGATCAATATAGGTTAAATGAGACAATATTGCTATTTTGGCTAGCTCCTAATGGGTGTAGCCTCTCTGTAGCTCTCTGGTAGTGGGAATTTCCCCTTGGAGCCAGAGTCCTTGGTTCCCACAGGATTTTGCCATGGATCCCAGTTCTAGTTAAGGGTTCCTTAGCAATTATTCTTGAGGCTTCTTATTAGGCTTCTTTCCATTCTATTAATGGCCCTTCATACCAGGTGGTGCCCTCAGCTTCCTCAGGAGCTTACTGTATAAAAACTAGGGTTTTATAGTGACAGTTCATTAATAGTTTAGTTTACTGTATGAGTCTTCCCCACCCTCCCACTCCTCGCTCCCCAATTCTTTCCATTCCCTTTTACAGTCTCTCCATTCACTGACAGATTTTCTTAATGCTCTGGTTTAACATGGTTAGGAACCACAGATGAGGGAGAATAGATGGCGCTTAGCTCTCTGCTCTTGTGCAAGGTCACTAAGAATGATCTGCTCCCAGTCTGTCCATTTTTCTTTAAATTTCATTATGTCATTTTCCTTGCAGCTGTGTAGATTCCGTAGTGTATATGTACCACAACTTTGATAGTCATTCATCCAGTGATGGGTATTTGGGTTGATTCCAGTTCTTTGCTATTATGAACTTAGCTGCTATAAACATGGTTGAGCAAATGTCTCGGAGCTTTGGCAAGGAAACTTGGGGGTAGATGCCCACTAGAGGGATAGCTGGGTCTGCTAGTAGCTCTATATCCATCCTACTCAGGAGGCTCCACACCACTTTCCATAGTGGTTGTACAAGTTTGCATTCCCACCAGCAGTGAATGAGGGTCTCTTTTTCCCCACATCCTTGCCAGCATCTATTATTGGTAGATTTTTTATTGATTGCCATTCTGACTGGAGCAAGGTGGAATCTCATTGTTTTGATTTGCATTTCTCTGATGATTAATGACATTGAACACTTTCTCACATGGGAGTTGGCCATTTGTTTTTCTTCCTCTGTGAATTCCCTCTTCCCTCCTTCTGTTCCCCAGTTTGTGAGAGGGCTGTTTGATACATTTTCATTTAATTTTTTTCAGTTCTTTGTATATTTTAGATAGTAGACATCTATCTGTATTGTAGCTGGCAAAGATTAACTCCCGATTTGAGGGTGGTCTATTGGCTTTTGGGTATGGTATGCTTCTCTGTAAAGAAGCATTTTAACTTGATGAGATCCCATTTGTTAAGAGATTGTTGCACTTTCTGGGCTATCAGAAGTTTGTTCAGGAAGTTTTTCCCTATTCCTGTCTTGTAGAGTGTTCCCCCATTTTTTCTTCCTGGGTTATCAGAGTTTCAGGTCTTATGTTGAGGTCTTTGATCCATTTGGAGTTAATTTTTGTGTATGGTGAGACGAGAGGGTCTAGTTTCATTTTCTTGCAAGTATTTATCCAATTTATCCATCACCCTTTGTTAAAGATGCTATTTGACGCCAGTTAGCTATGTTGGCATCTTTGTTGAATATGAAGTAACTATAGTTGCTCGAGTTTAGAGCAGGGCCTTCAATTCTGTTCCATTGGTCTATCTGTCTATTTTGTGCCAGTACCATGCTGTTTTTGTTAGGATGGGTTTGTAGTATACCTTAGGTCTAGTGTGGTGATTGAAGCTGTAGCTTCCAATGCTTCCATAACTCACTGTACCTTTGCTTAATTTAAACACTTGTATGTTGAAGAAATTTTGATTAATTTTTAACCTTATATTTGAAGGTTAATGATTGCAATTATTAAAGATCTGGAATCCCCACTTGAGTCTGATTTTCAGTTCACAACATAGGCCCTCCTTTAGTGTTGAGCTCTCAGTGGTCTCTGATTTTCTGCTTTGATGAGTTTTGAGTCTCCTCAGTATCTTCCACATTCTCCCTGGAGGTGGTTCTTAGGCTAGCAATGAGAACAACACTCATATTTAATCTACCACTTTTTCTGCAACATTCCTAGCAGGTTTATTAGAGATGACTCACCTTGCTTCATGCTAGGAACTTATAGTTTTAGAAGTGTGTATCTGGAGACTAGAGAGATGGCTCAGCAGTTAAAGGTACTTGCTTGCAAAGCCTTATGACTTAGGTTCAATTTCCCATTACCTATCTAAAGCCTGATATACAAAGTGGCACATGCATTTGGATCAGTAGGCTCTGGTGTGCCCATACTTTCTCTCTCTTCTTCCCCTTCTTCCTCTGTCTCTTTTCAAATAAATAAAAATAATTTCTTACCCTGTTTCATATAATTGGTAAGGTTGTTCATGGTTGGGGGTCAAACAGGTCACTTTGCTTCATGAAAGATGTTTCTTAATGAACCTACTCTGTACCACAACTGCTCCAGTTTTATGGTGGGCAAGTGTTCCTTCTTTTAGGTGAGACTGCAGTCTGAAAAACCCTTCATGAGCTGAAAATACTGCAAGTTAGAAAAAAGTGTCAATATACCTCAGCCTCCACAAAGCTTAGCAGCACATTTCACTGTAGATTGTCTGTTGGTTTCTCTCGTGACACCAGACTGGCTGAGAGCAGTGGGTTATTACCACAGCCCTGCATCAGAATATAGGATACAATGATATGTCACTAATCCAGTGAAAGATCAAAATTTAAAGTACAGCTTATACTGGATTTATGTTGCTTCCTTACCAGTGTACTTTCAGAATATTGTTAGTTGAGGTATCGTGAACTGCTTGTGCTTCTTTTAAATAGTATTATTACTAAGAACATTGACTTCAACACAATAAAATCCTTTAAGATCATTACAAGTAAGCTAGTCTAATTTAGCCTAAGGGGTACTGAGTACATACCAGAGCTGAGTCCTGTTTTTCTTATATCTCCTATAGAACATGAGCTATGATGAAGAAAACTATCTTTTCTCTTTTGTTCACTGAAATGCCCCAAGTCCTTGGAAGAGTAAGTCCGCAGTACTCGCTGCCTCCAAGGAGCATCTGGGTTCTGTTGCATTTGTTCGCTGTTTCCTTGTCCCTTCCCCATAGCATTGAGAGTCTATCTATATTCTTAGCATTTCCAACTGATCTCTCACCTTCCAACAAATTAAGCTAATATCGCATTCTTATTTTCATTTGCAGCAGCATGCTATCTAGTAAAAGAACTGAGTGAAGCATTAAAATTCAGTTCTTTCCTGCTAGAGATCTATTGCACATACTTACGGAAGAGGTGGCAGAAAGCATACAAAAGTCAAAGGATGGGGAAGACTGCTTTGGAATGCTGTCTACCAGACAGAAATTAGTTGTTTTATTCATGGCCTCACAGTGGTTTTTGTTATCTGCATACGACCTGTATAATATTGATCCCACTAACAAGTTGTTGTGGGTGATGGCAGAGGAAAAATAAATAAATAAATAAATAACCCTGCAAGCCTTATGATTGTCCAGCCAGGCCAAATTTGCCAGTTGGTGCAATAGTGGCAAGCCTGTTATAGGGAAAACCAACTGCTCTCTAATTGGACTGGAGGCCCTCTCCATGGGAGAAAAATACATGCCTCATACTGAAAAGTTGGTCAAAAGCCCATGGCTGCGGAGGTCATAAACCCTAGCTGCTGTCTAGTTAAATGCATACATGATACCCACTAAACTGCCATCTAAGCACTTTTTAAATGTTTATACCCGTACATTAACACTACTCTCACTTTTGTCTAGAGAAGCTTCTCTTTTCAGATGGTGGTGACCACTGCAATGACTCACAAGTCACCATAGTGTGGAGAAGAAGTGACAGTGGGGTATTCAGCACTAACGGAGACATTTCTATCACACCCTCCAAGGCCAAGGGTCCATTGTGAAAGAGGCGATGGAAAGAATGTAAGAGCCAAAGGAAAGGTAGGATTGTTTAAAGTGCAATTTTCCAGATGCAAAATGGCCTTGACATTCATGACCTCACAGTGCCTGACACTACCTACAGGAGACCTTCATAACAGGAGGAAAGAAGATGAAATCAACATAGAAGACAGTAATTAGAAAGAGGATGGGGTGAGGGTGGGAATTATCATAGTTTATTGTCTGTTCTTATAGAAGCTGTCCATAAAACACTTTTTTAAAAAGATGTCCACACAGAAAATGCAATAGTAGAAAAGATCGGGGTTCAGTGGATGGGCTGGGGACCAAAGAAGGGTAGTGGGAGGGGGCTATGCAAATTTTAATCAAGGTTTTTATTTTATTTAAAAAATCATTAGGTTATTATTATAATACTGTTTTTAAATTCATCAATAGAACACTATGAACATTGCTTTGCTTTCCTTATAGAAGAATATAGTAGTATATTCTTAGTGTCGTCTTACAAGTATTAAATGTATTTAGTATCCTTTTGTTATTGTTGTTGTTATTTTGAGGTAGGGTTTTGCTCTAGCCCAGGCTGACCTGAAATTTACTATGTAGTCGCAGGATGGCCTCAAACTCATGGCAATGTTCTACCCATGCCTTAGGTAGAATCAGATAAGCCTAGTGACACACCCCTCCAGCTGGCTGCTAGAGACCTAAGCAGGAAGCTTAACCTCAATTAAAAACACGGGAGGCCAGGGGGAAACATACATGTACATTACAACTACCACATTAGCCCAAACTCTCTCTGAAGACCTTGTCAATAAGTCGTGTAGGAAGATACAGTTTTCTGTTTCCTGAGCAATGTGGAGTTGGAAGTCAACCTTGGTAAAGGAGACCTTTAGCAGCTTTTAAAAGATTTAACTTGGGCTGCAGAGATGGCTTAGCGGTTAAGGCATTTGTCTGCAATGCAGAAGGACCCGAGTTTGATTCCCCAGAGCCCATATAAAGCCAGATGCACAAGAGGGCGTATGTGTCTGGAGTTCGTGCTGTGCCCATTCTCTCTCTCTCTCTCTCTCTCTCTCTCTCTCTCTCTCTCTCTCTCTCTCTCTCAAGTAAATAAATAAAATATATTTTAAAAAAAGATTTAACTGGGCTGGAGAGATGGCTCAGAGTTTAAGGCACTTGCCTCCAGTGCCTAAGGCCCTGGGTTCAATTCCCCAGGACCCACATAAGCCAGACCCACAAGGTGGTGGCCCTGGTGCATTCTCTCTCTCTCTGTATCTCTCTGCTTGAAAATGAATAAAATATTTAAAAAAAAAGATTTAACTTAATTTAATTTAATATTTTAAAAGAATATATATTTCCTCTCCCTTGCTCCCATTACCTTGAGAGCCCTCCTTAGTGGGGTTATTGATTTGTAAGAGACTATTAGAATATTGCTAATGTAAGAAAACACTACTGAAGGAGTAGAAGAGAATATTATTAAAATTTGGAACATCACTGAGACAGAAAAGCAGTGGCTATTTGAGGTCTGTGAACACAAAAAGCTTTGAATGCAATAAGAAAAGAAGGGGAGTGGGCAAGCTAGGAGAGGAGGGGAGTGGGAAGGCTAGGAGATGAGGAGGAGGTGGCAAGCTAGGGGAGGAAGGGGAGGGGACAGGCACAAGCGCACACACACACACACACACACACACACACACACACACACACACACACAGCACTAAATACAGTTGTCAGAGTTCATGCAGCCGGTATCCAGGGTTGGACTTACCGTTCAGTCTGTGGTGCTATATGTACTGTGTGCATGTGTGTGAACAGACACACGCCCTATGCTGGAGCAGGCAGGGGCAAAGAGAACGACTTCGGGTGTCCTCTTGCTGCTCATCTGCGTCTTCCTTGCCCTTCTCCTTTTGCTTATCAACGAGCTTCTTTTCTTGAGACGGAGTCTGGAGCTTCTCTGGCAGGTCAGTAGTACCGGTGACTCTCCAGTCTCCAACCCCATGCACTGGGGTTGCGGACGTGTATGGCTGCGTCCAGCTTCTTACATGAGTTCTGGGGAGGTGATGACAGTGAGTGCTGGTTAAAACTGTGCACTCCTTGTGTTCCTCAAGTTGGGCACTTATCAACTTTTTTTTCAGGGTATTGGAGAGTGGATGCTGGCTTCTTAAAAGTTATACACACACACACACACACACACACACACACACACACACACACATATATATATATATATATTATATATATATATATATTATATATATATATATATATATGAGAGAGAAGAGAGAGAGAGAGAGAGAGAGAGAGAGAGAGAGAGATAGGAGAAGGATGCTCCAGGGCCTCTTGCTGTCATAAATGGAAAATAGATAAAACAGATGTGTGCATTACCTTGTACATCTGGCCTTTCATGGTGCTGGTACACTTTAACCACGGAGCCATCTCCTCAATCCCTGGATGTTATCTTAGCTGAAGATTCTAAGGATCAGAGGAAACAATGAATAGACTGGTTATTTGGATGTTTCAATGTTTCTTATCATTTCAATTTTTTTCATACGGACATGAAACTTTTGTTTATTAAACTGCTACAAATTAGCCCCATGGGACATGAAAATCCACGACGAGCCTCCTTCCCATGGACCACCAATCAGCTCCCCCGACTGCTTGTCTCAAACGTTGAGAAGTCTTCGAAGACTCGGCTGGCCGGCCTGGCTCGGGCACTTTCCTGTCTTCTTCTTTGCAGTCTGAGATTTCTGCTGATGGAGCCCAGGTAGCAGCTGCAGCTTCGGCTTCTTTGGATCCAGCGGAGGCCTGTGCCTTCCTGCCAGGAGGCTCTGCCGGGAGGTGAGGATGGACCCCTGAGCTCCTAACAGATGCTCCCTGTCAGAGAACAATGGATGTGAAAGCTGATGATGAATGAGGAGAGGAGCTCACGCTTCACGGCCTCTGATTCTAATGTCGCCTTCAGGATCGCTGCAGCATGCGGTGTTTCCAGATTAAACAGGAGGATCCTGCCTCACACAGCTACTGTCTGAGGCAGGGCAGGGAGACATGAGACCTCTGTGAGGAAGAAGACCGAGTCTCAAAGCCACAGCTCTGTTGTGTCCCCAACACACTGCAGAGATTCTGACGACTTTATTATTCTCTGCCCTCAAGTGACCACTTTCAACAGAAAGAGAAGTCGATAGTGAGAAATAGGAAAACTTTTACTTGTACTTAATATTTCCAGTTCCAGCTGCGTAGACACTAATTTTAAACAAAAATGCAATGTGAATGTGGGTAAGAGATCTTTCAGTAAAACATAGAAGGGGCTACAAAGACTGCTCCGTGGTTAAGGCACTTGCCTGCCCACATAGAAGACTCCTGGAACCTTTCTAATGTAGAGTATAAAGTGATTTTAAAAACAAAGTTTGAGGGGCTGAGGAGACAATTCCGTAGGTAAAGTGCTACCGATATGTCATAGCCACACACTGCTGGGATGAATCTCCAAACCAGGCACGATTTTTGGGAGGAAAGTATTTATTGAACTAACAGACCCAGGGGAAGTTAAGGAAAAAGGCTGGCCCCCTTTCACAGATCCAAGCAGAGACAGAGACAGCACTTCCAGAAGCAAGCAAGCAAGCACACTGTAACTCACAGCAGAACTGCCAGACTGGGGTTCAGGCTTTTCTTTTACATATTTATCCCTAGTATTTTGCATCCAATTTAGAAAGGGTGTCCTAACCCCAGGAGGCCAGACCAAAGTGACACTTCCTCCAGCCAGAAGCCTGGAGACAATTAACAATTTAATAAACACAATTATAAATAATAATAAATTGTATTGGGGGGCATTTATTCAAAACTACCACAATCCACCCGTCGTACTAAGCCACAGCTGGGATGAATCTCCAAACCAGGCCCAGTTTATGGGAGGAAAGGATTTATTTGTAGCTATAGATCCAGGGGAAGTCCCAGAATGCAAAAGAGGCTGCTCCCCTTTCACAGGTCCAAGCAGAGAGAGAAACCCATCACCATCACCACACACAGAACAGCAAACAGGCAGGAGGGCAAGGAGAGAATTCTTTCACCTTTATATAGCTCTAGGGTGGGGTCTTGCAATTCTATCCCAGACTTAATGGCTTCCTGAGTCTCTGGAATTTCCTTCCTGCATGGCCCACACAGGAAAGGATGTTTACTTCGAGCTTCTTTGAGCTTCCTTACATCCTTCCCCCTACTGAGAGGCTGCCTTCCTGTAAACATCCTCAGAGACCCACCCAAGATTACTTGAAAGGTCAAGTTGACATCAAAATTTAACCATCACACCATTTTTATCATGTCACCTCTTTCTAGTTTTGAATAGTGGGATAAATCACTACCCAAAATCCTATTTACTAGGTGAATTTTAGTCATATCAGTGGAATATAATGCAGAAAAAAAATCAATCGTTTAATTACACCAATGCTCATTTAAGGTAGGTAAGAACTGGGGAAGAGGCAGGTTGTTCTTGATGAGTTTCTCTCAAACTTCAATTTTCTAATTTATGTCAAAGAAAATAAGAGGTAGCCACATGACCCAATGTATCTTTGAAAACAATGAATGCCAGAAAGCAACCTATGTTGTATTGAAAGATTCCCCAAGGCCTCTCTCAGGAGAGCG
>PVHP010009012.1:32523-51648 GCA_004024765.1 Zapus hudsonius
TGTATCTGTATGCCTCTTGATTGGTTACTTCCTTGGAGCCACATCCCAGGGCCAGCCCACATTCCAGGACAGCCATATGCTTCCTTATATGGTGTCTTTTTTTTTTTTTTTTACTTCCTGGTCTTTGTGACCAGACATTCTTTAGGGAGGGGGAAGTAAGTCTAAAAATGGAGTCTGCTTTATAAAATGGAGTCTGCTTCATAAAATGGATTCTTCAGTATCTATATTGAAAAAAAACCAAGAATAAATAATGAGCTTTGTTTTTGAATAGCTGAGAGGGACAGGGCTGAAGGAGATGATTGTACTGAAAAACATTAAATAAAATACTTCTAAAGTGAAGTGCATGATTCAGCAAGTTTGTGATTTAAAAAATCAATTGCTGACTAAATGCAAGCAAAAAGGTAATATCCTATTTTTAAGAATAATGCAAGGAGTGAAATGTCAAACTTTCTAAAGCATGGACACATAAAACTTTAATTTGCTGTTGAGCAACAGACCAGAAGATAATTGGAGCTGCAGTTCTATCCCTGTGTGAAAAAGTAAAGGTATTATCAAGAAGCCTGCAAAGTCAACTTTCATAAAGGAGCCAATTCATGGTATTTGGTGGGTACGAACATATGTAGGAACATTACTGTTATGTATACATGCCAAAGTTCACACCTGCTTTTATATATCCTGGTGAAGTTCTCTGGAGGAAATGATTGTTAAGTCGGAGGGTAGGAGGGAGATGGCTCAGCAATTCAGGGCACTTGCTTGCAAGGCTATAGCCCAAGTTCAGTTCATCAGAAACCATGTAAAGCCAGACACTAAGTGGTACATGTATTTTTGATTCCAATATGTCTATGATAATGAGACGTGGAGCCAGGAGAATCCAGAAACTTACAATCCAACTAGGTAGGAGCACAAGCAGAGGCAGAAAGCAACTCAGGAAGCAACAGCTGAGGATACACACCTTGAAATTATTCTCTGACCTACACACACACACAGAGAAATTCATTGATAATTATTATTATAATAAAATGAATACATAGAAGATCTCAAAATGGAAAAGTAGTAAGTTTCATCAATTCTTCCAGATTAGAATCAGAATAGAAAGCAACAATAACTAAAATAGTGTGAGACCAAATGTTCTAAGAGATGAACAGTCTGTGGAATTCAGTTTGGAATATAGAAATGAGCTTAGAAGAAATGTATTTCATGAAAAATAGTTGAGAAAATATGGGTGGTTAAATAAGTGTGAGATAATTTCTTAGCAACCTAAAAATAAAGATTGGATTATCCTGACACCATTTATACTGAAAAATTCAAATGTCACTTTAACATAACCATAAACATAGTAGAAAATAAACATCTTACAGAGTTAAGAAATGCTGTCGAAATGGAGGAGGCCTTTCTAACCACCATTAAGAAGCCTTCATAGAGGAGACAGGTGGATTTAGCTATGTTAAGAAAACCTTCATAATAATAAAAAATGCAATAATATTAAAAAAGAACAATTGTAGAACTGTGAATGAACAGAGAGAGATTTGGCACTCATTTCTTCCTTCCATCCTTGGAGGAACAAGGAACGAATGTGTGTGTTGAGATCTCAGCTTTGCAGTTTCAATGTGCTGAGAACTACCCGACGGAAGTAGAAGGATACACATGGGTGAACAGAGAGTGAGAGGCTCCTGGAGTCCCCGGATGGCAACAGCAGGATTGAGATTTTCCAAAAATAAGCAAGGTTAAAGAATCTTTGCAAGTCAAGAGCTGTCTGCAGAGGAGAGGTCCAAGAGAACTGGAGCCTCAATCATGGTGGGGGTCCTGCTACCCCTAAACTGCCTCACCGTTAGTATCACTGTCCCCAAAATAAAGTTTTGTCTCTATGTTCAGTTGGAGCAACTCTGATCCAGACAGACCATATGAACCAGCAAGCTCAGCTACCACAGGTGCTCCGTTCCAAGGGATAATTTCAGAATACCAGTTACTGGTGATTAGAAATATTACCCAGCAGGATATCATTTCTAGAGGATGAAATACAGCTCTTTAAGCAACATTGCCCCATTCTTCGCTGGACTGTGATAACCAAAGCGCTCTCTGTCCTCAGTGCCAACATCCTGGACAATCAGGACAGAATATCAACGGGCATGAAGGGCCTAGAACGGATTCCTCCATCTGCCCAAAGCTGTGAGGACTCAGTTTTTACTGATGCAGGATGCTGCCTGAATAGCATCACAGGCGTGTGCACTTCTTCCTTCAATAAAAACGTAAAGGTAGCATGACGGAAAAGTTGGAAACAGCAAAGGCCACTGATGATTCTGAGAAAAACGAGAGTCAGGCAAGCGTAGGAAGTTTAGCCCAGCTGGGACACTGCTTGGCCTGAGCAGTCATCACACCTCTGTCCCCACGGTGGGCTTGAGCCACCTGTTGAGACCCTGTGATGCTTCTGCACAGAGCTGCATATACGTCCACCACTCCCAATGCACCGTTTCTCCTCCCATCAGCAGCCATTGTTTGTGACCAGTTTCTATTCACATATGTTCTTTGATAGAACTGGGAACAGAATGTCAGGAGGCCGTCTGGCATGGAATGGTTTTAGGTATATTTGGTGTACTCTAAGTAAATTTATAGAGCCATCTTATGCATGACTATGCATGCATATGATTAAGTCAGATGCATCATGGGAAGGGAAATAGAGGGAAGCTTATGTAACCCAAACCTGTCATCCAAACCAAATCACCACTCCCATGATGCCCCTCACAACTGACTCCTTTTCACAGACTCCTTAAACAGAAGCCCTGGGCAATAGGCTTGCACTTAAGTGACCCATTCGTTGCCTTTTGGGAGTGTGTTCAAGCCTTTAGACTTTCTTGCTGCTTCATGACTTGTGTGTACCTTTCGATTGTTCTTTTGATTGCTGTTCTCTCTGAGAATGATGCCAAGAACCTGGGCACACCCAAACCGACACCATGGGAACACCTGCGTACTAGAGATAAGCACTTGTAGCAGGTTTTCACATGTTGATTAAAGTGACCATGAAGATGGTCTTAAGATGTGGATACTGTGGTTAAGTGTGTCACCTCTGACTGGGAGGTGGAAACACTCTGTCTGTGACTCCAATTTATACCCAACAGTAGGAAATGACTAAATCCTAAAACTGTTAGGCGGACATGATACCTGGGAAGATCTTGTGAGAGTGAGAAAAACGCCTCAACAATAATAAAGACTGTGTCAGTTTTAGTTTATTTATCATCAGGCCATCAGCAGGCTTGCATGGGTTGAGCTATGGGGAAATGTGCAGGGAGTAGATTCATTCTGTGAGAAGTTTAAAAATCTCAGGTCCGCCATCCTTTAGGGGTTGCTTTTATAGTACTTTAATACAATGTCTCTACTAAACTCAGATTTTCCCATCTCCTAAAACACAATTTGGTTTTATAAAATTGCATTTTGAAAACTAGGAAAAACTAATTTTAATCCAAGCAAGTAATGTCCTTAGTGATAAGTTTCCAGCAGTTCAGTTAGGACTCTCCAGTGACCTCGTACCGTCCACAAAAGTGGAGTTTTCCCCAACAAGTCAGTGCTGGCCACAGCCTGTGCTGGCTTTCTCCTCCTGGGGACAGCATGAGTTTTGCTAATTCAGGCTGTGGCGAGCCTCAAACGCACATGCACTGTCTCATGGGAGTGGGAAGAGATTGCCAAGGAATCTTTGAACAAGTGTAATTATTTGACTTTCAAAATTTTTTTTCCTTTTTTTTTAAATATGTATTTATTGTCCATAATGAGTTACATTATTTAGTGGGCAAACCATGCGTTGTTATCCCGACTTCCCCAATTCCCCCCCTCCCCATCCCTGATCAGTTGGATATCCTCCTCTGTGGGCTGTCTGGATTAGTCCTTGTGGCAAGGGATCCTGGATATCCTAGTACTCATCCCGGTCTTCCTGGCCCAAGTGAGTTGTTACTGATGGGTGCCATGCCTCCGGACAGTCTCCCCCACCACGGCTCTCACAATCTTTCTGCTCCCTCTTCCGCTCAGTTCCCTGAGTCGTGGTGGGTGAGTAATAAGGCTGCTTTAATGTTGTGAGCTTAGGGGTCCTTGTGTCGAAAATCCTTGGTTCCTGTCTCAATGGCCTATCCTGTGTTGATTGAATGACTGTGGTTATAGGTCCCTTGTTCATCATTCATTGTCTGCTGAGTTCCTTATGGGTCCTCCCTGATATGACTGTGGTGGCTCCTCTCATGTCAGGATCTCATCCATCGGCCTAAGGTTGGTTGGTAAGGTTAGATGGGCCACACCTCTCTCGTTGTATCCTGAAAAACACAAACACATTAGGCTTATCCTGAGTTGGTTGAATGGCTGTGGGACTTTCAAAATTTATGTCTCGACACTGTCTCTCTGAGAATACAAAAACCAAAACAAACAAACAAACAAAAAGCCCACCAAGTTATTTCCAGCTTAATCCAGCAACTGACAAACACAAGTCTTAACACCTGAGTGATTAACCCATTCAGCCAACTAGGCCAGACCATACCTCCGAAAGAAAGGGGGACATTTTCCTCCACTGTTTTCAAAGTGGACAAAGTCACAGAAGTGGCCACGTGAAGGTATTGAAAGGGCCTCGCTGGAGATTTCAGATCAGCTTTCCTGAGGCTGGACCAGTAGAAACACGCATGATAAACATGGAAATCTCATCACAAGTTAGCTACCCATTTTTTCTATTGCCATCCTACTGGGTGACATGTTGAAGTCCCACACAAGGTGAGACTCGGTGGCAGAGATAGCAGTGCCAGTCCAGGAAAATGTTGAGAAAGATGGAGTGGACAGGATTCCAGAGCTGGGCAGCATTTGTGTTCCAGGGTTGCACTATAGGGGGTCATACATCTTGGTCCACGGCCTCCCTCTCAGCACATTCAAGAGGATAAATGTTCTCACGAGGAACTGAGTGAGCATCAGTGTCCATTAACTCAATTTAGTATGAAAATTATTCCCAAATGTGGACAAGTCACCAGTGGAGAGCATTTCTGTCTTTTATTCTGCTTACATAGTTTATTATTTACCCCGAATGATTTGAATTTGTGACTAAATGGCAAATTAATAGGCATTTGAAGCGTCCTTCTTTTAGCAAAGTCAAAAGTGCAAAGAAGATTTTATACATTCAGCATCACTGTGGATTTGAGTACACATGAATGTGTAGAGTTCCCTAGGTCAAGGTTAGTCCACTGAAGTAAATCACCAAACTTTATTTCTCTCAGAAAGGGCATCATTCTGCTGTCATGCTTTTTGAAATTTGGTCTTATAATGTTAAAAAAGTAGCATTTAACACTATGTTCCCACTTACGTTTTTTTGAACTCTACATTTATTTATTTGTTTTTTAAGATGACCTTGCTGATTTCCTGTGAAATACAACACAATGATGCCAATCACAAGATTTTTGAAATAATAAAGTCAGAAAACATATTTCTAGACAGAATAAAGGCTCAGATATCTGCATGAGGCCAGATGGGATGACAGAGGGGTGTCTGGTGGCAGTGAGAGGAGGTCTGATTTCCTCCACAATGACTGGGTGAGATCTCTCTCATTCACAATCTCCCCATGTCCTGGAAAGACTCCTGAGTGGCGAAAGGCCTTGGGAGAAGCATGGTTTTCCTTCTTGCATATTGCATTTTTTATACTGGGGTGTATTCCCAGGGATAATTATTTAAATAAACTAATTTATTGTTAATAATTACATACATTGTATGAGCTAGTCTTGTGGTAGCAACCCCATTTCCCTCCTCCCTGTCCCCAAATCACTGGGGGCCCTCCTCAGTGGGATTGTTGGACCAGACCATGGGGTAGGGGGTTATGAAAAGCCAGGTTCCCCCCAACCCCTTTGTGTGTTGTTGCTGAGGGGGGCAATGTCTCTGGATATTCTCCCCCACCATGGCTTTTACGATCTTTCTGCCACCCCTTCCGCTAAGTTCCCTGAGTCATGGTGGGTGATGTTTAAGTCTGCTTTACTGTTGAGGTCAAAAGAGTCTCTGATTTAAAAAATTATATTAAATAAAGAGTCTCTGAATTTCTGCTTTGAACTTTTAAGTATCCTTGGTGTCTGTCTCCATTACCCTTTCATAGGTTGTCTGACTTGCTGTGGAGATAATGCTCTTGACCTTCTCGTCACTTCCTCACAGGTTTCATTTGGGCCCTAGATGATAATTTAGGGGTGGTTCATCTCCTGCCTGGGTGACAGCTGATCCTGGCCGGCTGCATCCAGCCCCAGTTAAGTTTCTCTGGAGTAAAGTCACTTCTTCTCTCCTCTTTTGAAGGCGAATTCTATGAAGGAAGTAAACATGCACAGCCCCACAAAATCAAGGGTGTCATGCCCACCTTTGAGATCAGCAAAGAGGATCTCTGCCTCCTTTCATTCATTTATTTATTGAATCATTCATTTATATCAGAGAACTGTGGATACTTATTTTGTACCCTTTGCACCAACAACCAACACTGTCCTTTTGTTGCTTAGACTTTTGCATCTTTCACTACTGAGAACTGTGTTGTTGGCACCTGTCCATTACCACTGTCTCTGAGGCCCACCACTCACAGTCCAGGTGACAGAGAAAGGTGGGGAGGAGGCAGTTCACCTCCATCACCGTCACATATTCTCCATGGTCCAGTCTTGTTTCCCAGGACATAGCCTGGGGTCTGGGCAGTTGACTTCATGGGATAACACTTGTCTTCCTTCCTTCAGGTTCTGCTTTCTTTAGGCCCCAACCCTTTCCCTGACCATTAACATCCCCCACTGTTTGCACACACAGAACCATCCCACATCACAAAGGTGAACGGGACATGTATGGACTCAGGTATCCTTACACAGAGGTATCCTTACCAGGGCACTCCTTCCAGTTCGGGGGCCCTCAAATTATAAAAACCAGATAGCAAATCAAAGGACTAAGCAAAGCCCTATGAATGCTGTTAGGATTCTGCCTACATAGTCCCACTTTGAATGAATTACGTCTTCCTGGCCATTAGTTTTGATTATGTCTGAGATGCAGCTATGTGTTTATGCTGGTTTTCTTTATGATTTTTTCCTTTGCCATTTTAAGTCCCAACTTCACCCCAGTGGCATTCAGAAGGGGAAATGAACAGAGGTAAAACCAGTGCTTCTTAGGACCACCCAGAACCCTTGGACCAAAGCAGTGTTCCATTTATCTTGTTTGAATAGACATTGGATTCATTCTTCTTCATAGCAGACAAGTAAACGTGAAATCTGATATGTATAAATATATTGCTTTGTCAGCAGCATTTTATAACTTTGCAATGATCAGATTTTTCTGGTCTTTGCTATAGCATTCAATATAAATTCAACATGAAAAGCTTAAATAATTGGAACCATAAATGTTAAGCATTCATATGACAGAGAGCAATAAAATGGACTTGCTTCAAATCCTGCCTATAGAGGCAGGGTCCTACTCACCAGCTTAATTCATCAGTTAAGAAATAGCTTGGCTCTCTTGTCTCAAGTGTGTAGTTATTTACCACAAAGACTGATCCAGAAGGCCCACGGAGGAGGCTATCCAGCTGACTGGGGATGGGGGAGGGGGGCAACGGGAAATTGGGGATAACAACTCATGGTTGGCCCACTAAACAATGTAACTCATTATGAACAATTAAAAAAAATAAAAAATAAAACATCAAAAAAAAGAAAAGAAAAGAAATAGCTTGGTTTGTTTTACTTTTCTACCTATTTTGTACAATAGCACTAATGTAGCAAGCCAGGAAAAAGGTTCCAGCTATTGACATTTGTAATAAATTTTGAGTACTTAGGTAAATTGTATATGGATTCAGATTTAATGATGTGACTAGCCTCAATGTGAAAATAATTTCTTGTTCTTGGTATAAAGCTCACTAGACAAATTCTAGCAAAAGAAAATGAGGTGAAAGGAAACCTACATTATGTATGAAAGTATTATTAATATTATTGAGAGGTTGATTTACTTTCACCCATCAGCACAATCGTTGGAACTGAGCTGATTTCCAGTGAGTTACTGCAGCCTGCACACAGGAAATGCCTCTTGGATAACTTTCACCTCAACGGAAGACACCACTAATCTAAACAGTTATAGAATTTTGATATCACTTGTAAAGTATATATGATATATATATTATATATATAGTACATATATATTATATGTATAGTATATATATAATTTAGTATATATATAATTTAGTATATATATTATATATAGTACATATATATATACATATATATATATATATATATATATATATACAGGAGGCAGTGGGGTTATGGTGGGAGGAGCTTCTTCCCGCTTGCCATGGGCTTCACTGTATACATAGGAGAGGATGGGAGCCCAGAAGTAACAGAACAGATTCAGGTTATGGAAATGTCAGCATTAAGGTCACTCTTCCCTCAGTCATGCATAAATATGCAGTGATATGCCCAAGACACCAGAGCAGATGCAGAGAGCCAGTTTGTCAATGGATTATTTCATAACATTACCTTACTGTGGGGGAAGGATTTTTAAAAATGCCTTTGAGTCAATTTCTAAGCTTTTTGATTGTTGTTTCTTTCTGGTGGTCTTTGTAAGATTATAGAAACATTTTGTGTCATATGACATGTCAATTTTTGTAAAAAAGACATTCTCAAAGTTTTGAAAAGCTATTAGCCAGGATCATGGTGTACTAAGACATAGTGTTGTTCTTTTAAAATATTTAAGTGTGTGCAGAGTGAAGAATCTGTTGTACATTTATGATTTAATAAAATAATTATAAAGGAAAAAAGAGGGAATTATATTCCATATAAATTTTATAGACAGTAAGGTTTTAAGGCTAATCCACTTTATAACACCTGATAGTTATGTTATAAATACACATGAGTATGAGAGAAACTATAACTTATGGATGGAAAATATGAATATTGAAAAAGTCATATCATGTTTTTGAGCAGACAATATCTTAAACACAATGCAGAACGTTACACAATGAAGTAACAAAGGCCAGTCTCTTCCTTACCCACATGGCCTAGAAGAAGGACCTCTGACTTTGTAGGGACTGGTAAGGTTTCCCCAGCCCCACACCACACCTGTGGCGAGGGGCTGGCTTTCTCTTCCACCTGAATCCTTCGCATGATCATTCTTTCCCCTTCCTGCTTGTTTAGCTGAAGAGCATAAATTCTGTTAAAACCTCTCCCACTGTTTTCTCCCCTCAGTGGTGGCTGGAGAACTCTATAACTCCCATGTTCCCTTAAATAAAGTCTCCCACTATACCTTAATATCTGGTTGTCTATGATTTTAACTCTTTAACTTTGTAGACAATAATTTGGGTACTCCTTAAATTTTGGGGTGCATTGGAATTTTTGCTAGGTATTATCTAAATTCTAATCCTCAGCTCACCCTGCTACATAATTGGTGCATTGTTGGCCATGAATAAATATTCCAGAAGATTTTTAAAATAACTTTTTATTACAATTTTCATATTTTTGGGAATAGAAAGAATAGGAAAAAAGGTTTTCCCCCTTCTCCAAAATCCAGCCCCTGTGGCTGGGGACAATGATCAGCCGAGAGCACTCAAGCAATTTAGAGGGCTTCCCCTCAGGAGGTACCAACAGCCTTTTGTCTGGAGAGAGACAAGCAGCTGAAGAGTTTGGTTTTTGCCTTTTTACTGGATAGCTTGTTTTTTTTTTAACCTCTTTGTTGGATAGTTTGGTACCTCAATGCAATGTGGCTGTGAGGCCTCTCCCCCATGTTGAGCCAGCTGGTGACTGAGACCGGCCAGGAAGCTTTATGACTTCTAACATCAGGGGGGCCAAAAAATACATGTGATATATATATATATTTTTTTACAGAGCTGAGGCAGGGGGATGAAAGATATGTTTATTGGGTTAATAAAAAGTTTCCCCTTCTGGGTTATTCAAAGGCACTTTTCTGATTGTAAAACTGTTCTGTTACTTCTACTAACTATGCTACAGACTTAATGCTTTTTTCAGCCTAGTTGAATCAGTTTTGAAAATTCTTCCAAGGGTGATTTGTCAGATATTTTCAAAGGTTTTAAAGGTAACAAAAAATAATTCTCAGATATGGTAAATGTGTTAATTATAACTCATCTCAGGGATCATTATATTTTGCCTATACACTTTGAAAATGTATATCATAAAATTATTAACAGGAGATGTCTTAGATCCATAGATTATAAAATCTATAAATCTGTGCTAAGTATTATTAAAAATATGGTTTGTCAGTTTTCTTAAAATTACATTTATATAGGTGTTACATACAAAAATGTCTAACTCTTCTATTACTAGAGTATATGTTTTCTATTATTAGATACAAAGTTAAGTCAATTTGGCACAATTTCTCTTAATTCTATAAAGGACGAGAAACTAAGTTCTATAGACAAATATGTGTGAATACCAGTTTTTTTTTCTGTAAAAGCCACCTATAAGTGTTGGTTCTCAATCATGGACTAAACAATAAAAAAGGCAGATGTTAATGTGCTTAACTGGCTTTGACTTTAGAACAGAGCTCTCCTAAAGCCAAGCCCCAGAAATAGATATTTTCCCAATGCTTCCTCATAAACCAGATTGGCCCTCTGGTTAATGACGAATGTAAGGGAAATCATAACACAAGGAGTTATTATCTTCTTTATGGTACTAAAGTCCATGATCAGATAGGTAAACTAAGTAATAATAATAATAATAATAATAATAATGTTTTTTCATCTATTGCTCAATGGTTGAGACATGAACTACTGTAAATGCTATATGTTTTCTGCTTACTTATAAATTAAAAAAGAGGGAGAGAATGCCCTAGAAAGTGTATTACTTATAAGTCTGTGTTAAGGATCAGGCTGTTAAATGGTTAGAGATACTTATCAATGGTTATACTCATTTGGCATTGTTAGAAAGAAAAGGATCTACTCCTAAATTTTGGTAAAAGCTCCAACTATAAATTTCTATATTAGATATAGTAATTTCCAAAGGTGTTTTCTTGGTATCTTTTAATAAGAAAATTAATTTTTGTTTCTGTCAAAAAGACTGGTCACCATAGTCAGGAAAACAGTGACCACCACAAGTCAGTTTAAAGTACTAAATAATTCTCTAACCTAACTTTTTATAAAACAGAATACAACTATTGTTTTTCTTGTGAAACCATTTAAACTGATCACTGTCTATCACTGGACCTGATAACTCCAGTTACAATTTTTGGCTCAATGACTCCTAACTCTCTAGTCCTAGCTATATTAATCAGTCCATGGTTTAAAAAAAGAATATTTAAACAGGTTCAACCATTAGGCTTGCCTAAAATATAGATCTGTTCTTAAGGAAATTGGATGATTGAGTTATTGAAAACACCTGATATCACTTTTTTTCTCCCTTCTATGGTTACCTCCCTTTTCAATTTATGTCCCAACAGTGGCTCTATACAACAAACATAAAAGAAAATTATAAATGCTAGATGAGTTATGATGTATTTAGCATTAGGATTCACTGGGTATAGCATTCTTGATCCCAGCACATAGTATTTAACCATGCATTACATCCCTAGACTTAAAGTACTAATTATAGATTCATAGATTTATAATTTATAAATTAAAGATTTAATTATAGATTAAAGGAAGGAAGCAAAAGAGCCATAGTTCCAAGGCCACCCTAAAACATGTGGAGATGGGGAACCAATATCCCAAACTCCCAACAAGGGGAGAAATGGGAATGAGGTCCCAATCAACCCCCCAGCTGAGTGATTAGATGAGCTAAGACAAGATTATGCATATCTCTACAATTATAGTCTAACCTTACTGGCTTGGGTGCTCTCACGTGCCATAATATGAGTCCCATGATGGGGGGGGGTGGGGAAGCCAAGCTTGGAGAGTGCCCCTTAGAATGTCTCATGGACTTCCTGAAGGGGACTCTCCTTGCTTCAAGGAAATACATAGACCACACTATGTGTCTTCTTAGATTTGGGACAAGCTAAGAATTTGGGATCCTTGCTCCTATACAAAGGACATACCAAGCCTCTAGTCCTGAATCTGGTTCTAAAGAGATGCCCCTCCTTACAGCAGAAATGAGAACCAGAATTGGGCACATTCTATTTCAAGAATTCTTCTGCTCCTCTTTCTCCATGCTGTTTCAGGTGGTACATTCGGCTTCCAATTCAGCTTCCCAAGGTCTTCACTTAACACAGGGCAATTTTATAAAAAACTGCCCTTTGACTTTCTTCAAAGGCGCAATGAGACAATTAGAAAAACATGTTAACTTACAAAAATTGGTGGCTAGGGCTGGAGAGATGGCTCAGCGGTTAAGGCACTTGCCTCCAGTGCCTAAGGCCCAGGGTTCAATTCCCCAGGACCCACATAAGCCAGACCCACAAGGTGGTGACCCTGGTGCGCTGTCTCTCTCTCTCTCTCTCTCTCTCTCTCTCTCTCTCTCTCTCTCTCTGCTTGAAAATGAATAAATAAAATATTTTTTAAAAAATTGGTGGCTAAACCAATCAAGAGCTTAAAACAGCTGCTCTGAGGTCAACTTCTATTTATAATAATTGGAAGCCAGAAAGAAAAAAAAATGAAACAGGTGATTTTTTAAAAAAGGTAGATATCAACAGTAAAGGTTTCTTAAGGGACGGTTTCCAGAAAGGGAACACCTCCAAACACTGATTCCTTGGTGGTTGGAGGAGGACACATTTATGGAAACTGTCCCAAAAGGAAAATTTTGCCTGGCCCTTCCAACGCCCTATTCTAGATGCTAAGGTTTATCTATCATGATTAAGACTACTCATCAATAGCTAATTCTAAATTGTTCATGGGTTAAGGGATATAAAAAAGTACTCTTTAAGATACTCATCCAAGCTGGCTATATTTCCTTTTTTTTTTTGTCAATGTGTTAACTATTGGGAAAACTGAGTTTTTAAGATAAAGATGGCTTACTAATGTTTAATTTCTTAAAATGAGGTTTTCATATCTAAAAACATTGTGGGTTTAAAAATAATTTTAATTTGTCCACGCTAATGCTATCAAACAGTCATCATCAGACTTATATAACATAAAGATTTAATTTCAGCAATTGTGGCTTTTATCCTCCTGTTAGGTAAAATATGTTGAGATAACTTAGTTAAGGTTTTGTAGAATTTCTATCATGGATAAAACATAAAATTGTCTTATGTTTATAAGGATCTCTACTGTACATCAGGTTAATTAATATCTGAAGTTAAACTAACAACGTTGGTTGTCAAATGTTTTCTCTTTCAAAAACAGATTCACCAAGGGTTATGTTAGAACTCTGCTGTTCTAATTCAACAATGACCAGACTCTGCGCTGTTGTGGATCATCACAGAGTCTTTATCTAGGATTTTAATTTAACAATTGTCATATATTGAGTATATCAAGTCTATTGCCCTGAAATAAACTAACTCTTTAAGATATATTCCCTACTTCAGGGTATGACCTCAAGCTCAGACAATGATCTACATCTGAGAAAAAATGATTTCAACCTCTACAATTGAGTTTCCAAACTTTCCTGGGTAATTGATATGTTTTCAAATATAGGTGCTATCTTGGTTGACTGTTCCTGATTTGAACTTATTGCTAAAAATACTTTAAAAACTAACAATATGTTTTGTCGCTATTGATAGTCATATTTAAAAAAGTGAGCCTACTTCCATACTTCAGTTATGGCCTAAATTGTTCCAAAATAAGTAAACTCAAAGGTTAGACAAAGTAGACTAAAGTTTATGCCATTCTTTAATTAGATATACTTTACTAGTCAATTAGAGATATCAATATAGATGTCTATCCTACAGGGTTGATACAAATTCCTTTTTGAGTGTTCTAACTATCTATCCAAATCCAATTGGAGCCATGGAGCAAAATAGCCTAATATTTTGGCCTCTGCTCCATGTCACAAGGCCACAGGAGATGAGGGGACAACTCTAATGTGTTTCACACTGACTCTCTGAGTGTCCCCTGCCTTGCTGAACAATGAAGACAAGGTGATCCAGAAACAAAACCAGTGTACAATAAAAAATAAGAGAGTCAACTTGAGGACTGACTTTCCTCCCAGATTCCCAAATGAAGGGAAAGCCAAGGTCAGCGCATTCCCTAGACTCATCCTAACTGACATCAATAATGCTAAAGAAACCACAGTGCTTCTCCCAGACCCTAAATCCTCCTTATAGAGTCATCGGTGACACCCAAAAAGACATACTTGTTAAAATCTTGGCTATATATGGGGTCTTACACACGGAGAGAGTAAAATATAACTAAGGATATTTGGTACTAACATCTGTCATAATGAAAAACAAACAAAGCTCTAAAACAGGTTGATTCCTACTCTTAATAGTTTTTAATCCTATGACAAAATGTCATAAGCCTCCAACCATCAAAATGGTTTGGTACAAAATGGGATCTAAGACAAAATACATACTGGACAGCTCCCACTGACACTAACAGGGCTTTATGATACCAGTCTCTGTCCCTGGCTTGCCACAGGGTAGATTGGAGGATGTATTTCGAGATTTACCTAGATACAGGGAAATCAAGAGAAACACCTTAACATGCTCAACTGATTTCCAGTTTTTTTTTAAATATTTTATTTATTCATTTTCAAGCAGATACAGGAGATATATGATTATGAAGAGAGAGAGAGAGAGAGAGAGAGAGAGAGAGAGAGAGAGAGAGAGAGAGAGAGAGAGCACCAAGGCCACCACCTTGTGGATCTGGCCTATGTGGGTCCTGGGGAATTGAACCGGGGGCCTCAGGCACTGGAGACAAGTGCCTTAACCGCTGAGCCATATCTCCAGCCCGTTTTCCAGTTTTTTAAAAACACAAATAGGCTGAGCATTTTCCAATGATATCATCATCTAGTCTGTTTTTATGCCGTCCATTGGAATACTGCTAAGGAAATTCCCCTTTATTCTAAAATTCAAATAATGATAAAGATAAGCATACAAAATCACAGGGCTATAAATGTCCTCATAGCTGCCCAAGGTGACACTTGTGCTCTTATTAAGATTAAATGCTTTGTATATCTCTTCTTAGTAACTCCGTTAATACATGTCATATGCTTTACAAGCCGTATAGGAATGATCTCAGACCATATCAGATTCTACTATACCATTCAGTAAACAATTCTCAGGATTTATCTCAAGTTGTCCATGGTGGACTGCAATCCAATACCATCTACACTGAACCACTCTACACTGGACACCCTATATGGAACACTCCCCATTTCTGGGGAGAGACCCTACTTCCTGCCTCACCACATTAGAACAAAATCTTGGCAATGTGATGGGTCTCTCTCTTGGGCCTTATATAGAGACCCTCCCCTCTCTGAGAGATACCCCCAACTGCCATAACTTCATGTCCTATTCAGCAGAAAAAAGCTAAGACAGACTTTCTGTGTCCCAAAGGCCCCAACAGCAGTTGGGGTGATCTCAAGAGAGGGAGTGGGGGCTATGTGGCAGTTTAGGAGAGAGACCCCACACAATGTTGCCAAGCTATTCCTTAACCCCTCCCCAGTCAGAGCTTTGCCTTGCCTCCTACAGGATAAAAATGGGTATTCTTGTTTCTTAAACATTCTTCTTTCTAGTGCTTTTTTTCGATTCCCTACCCCAGTACCCTAACAGCAGTTAGGGTTATTTCTTCAGAGGGAGGATGGTGATAGTTCAAGCAAGCTCCATAGACCCCCTCCCCTTGAGTGGGAGGTGTCTGTAGCCAGAGCCCATACCTAGATGCAAAGGCTAATTGGTCAGGTCTAGACCAATCAGCTTAACCATCAAACATATATTATGATGTAACATAAACATAACTTAATGTATGTAAGTGTAGAGAGAATTGCATTTGGAGGCTTGGCTTATGAACTTTCTAAGGGGAAGCAGAACTTTATTGGAACTGTGTTACTGAAAAAAAGGGTGGCTACATTCTGCTGCCAGTACCCAGAGGGTTGAAGTTAAGTAATGGAATGATGTGTGTGTGTGTGTGTGTGTGTGTGTGTGTGTGTGTGTGTGTGTGTGTGTAATTTCATCTGCAGTTAGATGAATGCACGAATGTGGAACATGCATGTATGAAATGATATATGTATATTATGTGTATATACGTATTAAATAAGTTGCCTTATGTGACTAGAGACATGCATGCTAACATCTGTGGAGCAGAGTGGGAAAATTCAACTGATGTGTCATCTTGAGACACAGCTTCTTCAGCGATGTCCAGTGTCACTGTTAATGTCTTGACAGTTTGGATAAAGCATGCCGGTATTTCTGAGAACAATACCAGCAGTTATATCTGTTATTTTGATCATTCATGTTTGATTACATTCCCAGATTCAGGAAATTCTGGGCTCAATGAGAGACCCTGTCTCAATAAATAAAATGGAGAGATAGTGAGGAACACACTGACCTTTGTGCACATACAACTGTATGAATCTCCACACACGCATGTTACCACACATGCACACACACATCTATACAAACACATGAATGAAATACATGTATGCATAGCATTCACATTTACAAAAAATAGAACGTGATATGTGATCAAGTTACTGGAAAGATCTGGGTCCGTGGGTTACTTAGGGGGTTGCAGCGCGCATCAACTCCCCGTTCACCCACGGGAGCTGGGTGAGCAGAGGCTTGGAATAGCCGTGAGCCGAACGAGAGATGAGACTCTCGGGAGAACGCGGCAGTGGGCAGATCTCATTTTATTGGTAGATAACAGTTGTTTTTATAGGGAAAAGTCAGAGGTAGAAGCATAGGAAGCAAGATCTGTGAGAGAATGGTGATGTTAGCAGAGGAAATGAAACCTTTAAGTTTGTTATTTGCAGTTAGGCTTTGATCTGCTTATCTTATCTTGGGGACAGCCTTGGCCAGCATAGGGGCTTTGGAGTTTTCAGGATTGCTAAGATTTACAGGGGCCCCCGGAATTTGCCTCAACTTCCTTCAGAAGGAGACTGTCCCAGAAGCCTGCCAGACTCAGCAAAACCCTACTTCCTCCATGCCTCATTAGCAGAGTACCACAGAAAGATGCCATGAAGATTGCACAGTTCCATCATTCCCTGGCTGAATATTCTGTTCCCTGAATGCCTACTCAGGGCTCTAGACGGCTTAATCCAAATTCAAATTTCTGATTGGTTTAAAATAATTTCCTGAGTCAGGCAATGCATTTCGACTATATCTACTGCAATGCACTATTGATGCAACTCTCAGTTTTAATGTGACAATATAAAGAAATCCATTTTATATGTGCCAGCTATGAAACATCTCAAATCTCTGGTTTGTCTCCAGATAGAGCACACACTCAGCCTTGCCATTTACCCCTTTAGCCGCCTTGCTCACACAGGAAAAGAGGAGCGGCTATCAGCTCTCAAGGATAATGCCACACATGTCAACTCTTCAGAGTTCTTTCTCCAGTCTCTGTTCCATTTATCCTCATCAGCTTTCATTTTACCTGAGTGAGCAGAGAGAGAAAACCATGTCTTCTAGTTTGAAATAAGCAAAATTAATGAGCAATTGCCTATGATGCTGGCTTGTAAATTTTTCTTTCTCATTAAAATCATAAAGAATTCAATATTTGCTGAGATATTCTCATTTTTCTATGTTTCATTCTAGAATGTTATTAAAAGTCCCAGTTTGCTTTAGTGTATAGCTTTTAAAACTGTTGGAAAAGCTTAACAAAACTTTGTGCATACTGCCATCCTTAGCTGAGCTGATTCCCAAACCAGCAAAATGAAGCATAAGATTATCTGTCAAATTTTGAAAAAATTAGCAAAATGGGTGGAGTCAAAGATTTATAGAATCATTTTGCAAAGGAAGAACAGTAAGCTAGGCTTTGCTGTAGCTGAGAAGAAAGTAAGATATATCTAAGTGTAACATGTGTCCGTTACCATGGGGTTTCCTAAGAGAATGCATGGCTTCATGGAGACATGTTGGTTAGCATTCTGGGCTGTTCCTCGTGCCAATGAAAATGCACGTGGGCTCTGATCATGTTGTTCTTGCGTTGTTCTTGTATCAGACACTCCTCTCTCTGTTCCTCACGTCACTGCAGGGCAGACTACATACACAGGAAAAGACAGAATTACAGCATTGTTTCATTGCTATCTAGATAATGAATAAACCACTGCAGACCTGTGGCAAACACAGAGGAGGACCAAGCTCAGGAATGAACTAGGGCATTCTGCCTCCTGGCCTCTCACTACAAACCTCTGGTCTAGATGGCCAGTGGTGGAGCTGCAGGTGGAAGAGTTCATTGGATTACACAGGGAGCTCGGAGTTCACTAATGTTCTCAAGAGAGCAAACTGCAGGACCAGAATTTATATTTTACTGCTCAATGAGATAGTTACTAGAAATTGTGCCTCAGTAGCAGTTTTAGAATCAAATTAATCAGATTACAAATGTTATACTCAGACACAATGTAACAAAAATATAAGATATATGATACATTATGTAATATTTTTGAATTGGTATTGTCGTGTGTGTGTGTGTGTGTGTGTGTGTGTGTGTGTGTGTGTGTGTAGGCCAAGTATCTTCTTCATCGTTCTCTTCCTTATATTTTTGAGACTCATGGAACCTGGAGATCACTGATTTGGCCAGACCACATAGCCAGCAAGCCTCAGGGATCCTTCTGGTCTTTACTGCTGGGATTTCAAGCAGCCAACGCTATGCCTGGCGATTACATGAATGCTGGGGAATCTGAAATCAGGTCTTTATATTTATTTACCCAAGAAACACTTTACTGAACCATCTCCCCAAAACCTTATCTACCATTTTGTAAATATATCATGTACCGGGATGAACAAAATAAACACAACAAAACTTATGCAGAACTACAGTATAAATAGAAATGCCCTGGAATATAAGAATAAATTCTTTGTTTTCGATGGGGGACAGTATGTGATGAGGACGTCCCACTTCTGATTCATGTGTTGCTGTACCACTTGGATGATTTATGATTCATAACTCTTTTTTTAAAATATTTATTGTCCATAATGAGTTACATTATTTAGTGGGCAAACCATGCGTTGTTATCCCGACTTCCCCAATTCCCCCCCTCCCCATCCCTGATCAGTTGTATATCCTCCTCCGTGGGCTGTCTGTATTAGTCCTTGTGGCAAGGGATCCTGGATATCTTAGTACTCATCCCGGTCTTCCTGGCCCAAGTG